>CM057095.1:12674958-12857458 GCA_029959045.1 Taenioides sp. WSHXM2023
AACATTAGGAGATGACAAACAGCTCAGAAAAGCAGGTTTAACATAAAATCCACTCTCCCTATGGACACGTACAGGCCGTCATCTGCTGTTGTTTTATGTGTGAGTCACGACTGCACCTGGAGCTGTGTGCGCTCGGACCAGTGTCGCCCCCTACAGGCCAGCGTCGCCCCCTACATGCCAGCGTCGCCCCCTACAGACCAGCGTCGCCCCCTACAGACCAGCGTCGCCCCCTACAGGCCAGCGTCGCCCCCTACAGGCCAGCGTCGCCCCCTACAGGCCAGCGTCGCCCCCTACAGACCAGCGTCGCCCCCTACAGACCAGCGTCGCCCCCTACAGGAGCCTCTCTGCTACAGTCTGGGTTACAGGACAGTCATGAAAAATCTCTATAGGAATTTATTTATCCACAAAAGTTTTTCTATCTCACGAGGGACATGACTCAGCGTGTCGTGTTCTTATCTCTTACAGACAGAGAGACAGAGGACAGAGGAGAGAGAGACAGAGGACAGAGAGAGACAGAGGACAGACAGAGAGAGACAGAGAGAGGACAGAGGACAGAGAGAGAGAGAGAGGACAGAGGACAGAGAGAGAGAGAGAGGACAGACAGAGACAGAGGAGAGAGAGACAGAGAGAGAGAAAGACAGGGGACGGAGGAGAGAGACAGAGGACAGAGGAGAGAGAGGACAGAGAGAGAGAGACAGAGAGAGAGACAGTGGACAGAAAGAGAGAGGACAGAGGAGAGACAGGGGACAGAGAGAGAGAGAGACAGAGGACAAAGAGAGACAGAGGACAGAGAGAGACAGAGGACAGACAGAGAGACAGAGGACAGAGAGAGAGACAGAGGACAGAGAGAGAGAGAGAGAGACAGAGGACAGAGAGAGACAGAGGACAGACAGAGAGAGAGAGGACAGAGAGAGAGAGAGAGGACAGACAGAGACAGAGGACAGAGGAGAGAGAGACAGAGGACAGAGAGAGACAGAGGACAGACAGAGAGAGACAGAGAGAGGACAGAGGACAGAGAGAGAGAGAGGACAGACAGAGACAGAGGAGAGAGAGACAGAGAGAGAGAAAGACAGGGGACGGAGGAGAGAGACAGAGGACAGAGGAGAGAGAGGACAGAGAGAGAGAGACAGAGAAAGAGACAGTGGACAGAGAGAGAGAGACAGAGAAAGAGACAGTGGACAGAGAGAGAGAGAGGACAGAGGAGAGACAGGGGACAGAGAGAGAGAGACAGAGGACAAAGAGAGACAGAGGACAGAGAGAGACAGAGAGACAGAGGACAGAGAGAGAGACAGAGGACAGAGAGAGACAGAGAACAGACAGAGAGAGAGAGGACAGAGAGAGAGAGAGAGGACAGACAGAGACAGAGGACAGAGGAGAGAGAGACAGAGGACAGAGAGAGACAGAGGACAGACAGAGAGAGACAGAGAGAGGACAGAGAGAGAGAGAGAGGACAGACAGAGACAGAGGAGAGAGAGACAGAGAGAGAGAAAGACAGGGGACGGAGAAGAGAGACAGAGGAGAGAGACAGAGGACAAAGAGAGAGACAGAGACAGGGGACAGAGAGAGAGAGGACAGAAGACAGACAGAGAGAGAGGACAGAGAGAGAGAGAGAGGACAGAGAGAGAGAGAGAGAGAGAGAGAGGACAGACAGAGAGAGAGAGGACAGAGAGAGAGAGAGGACAGAGAGAGAGAGAGAGAGACAGGGGACAGACAGAGAGGACAGAAAGAGAGGACAGAGAGACAGGGGACAGAGGAGAGAGAGACAGAAGACAGAGGGAGAGAGACAGACAGACTCTATATGAATTTATTTATCCACAAAAGTTTTTCTGTCTCACTAGTTTTATTACCCAGCATGCCGTGTTCTTCCCAGCTCTGAGATCAGTTAAAGGTCCCGTGTTACACAAAATGTACTCTTTAAAGGTGCACTGTGTAACTTTTCTGGTGGACGGTTGTCTCATGGTGATGTTACTGCTTTGCCTGGGATGTTTCGCAGTATGGCATTAAACAAATATATCTTGTATTTATTCAGTCAGCCTGGTGATGTGGCCTGCTTGTTTCCATGGAGATAAGTTAAATAAAACGCCGTACTGTAGAACATTCCAGGAAAAAAACATCTTTAAGTCGTGTTCTAATGTTTCCTCCTCAAAAACAGACCTGGAGTTGTGTTCATTTCATTCACATGTTTGAGGAACTCTACATCTCCAAAACTCAAAACGCTCTTTTCCACCTTGTGATGTCATCAAGTGGGAGTTTTCAAGTTAACAGACGCCTTTTTTACCTTTAGTTCAGTAGAGATCGTCAATGGGCTCTGTTCACGCTTATGTCACAAAACCACAAACAGAAACACGTGGACGACGACTTCCTTCGGGCTCTGCTGGCGATAGGAACTCTGGGAAAACTGAGAAAATGTCCCGGTTTTCTTCATCTAGATGTCATTGTTTTCTTTCTTTTTAACTTTTATAAATTGCCGATTAATTTGCATTTTATAATTTGTCTAATAAAGAAAAAAGCTTCCGTTCTGTTCGGCGGATCAACAGTTACGACCAGCCGCCTGTGAGTGACGCCGAAGACACGATTAGACTCAAGTCCTCCATGGAAAACTTTGGCAGGTTGTGAAGACGCTGCTGTTGAATCCACGGTTTAGTCCTGGTATAGTCCTGGTTTGGTTCTGGTCTAGTCCTGGTCCTGGTTTAGTTCTGGTTTTATCACATGCCCAGTGTCGGTAACGTCATCTGCATGTTTCCAAATGTCTTCCGGTAAGCGTGAACAGAGCCTATTCCAGAGCTGAAATTATCTAAATGATTCCAGTGAAGGTGTATGGGGTTTAAAAACTTAGTGGAGCACTTCCTGTATTACCACATGACATCACAAGGTGGAACAAGAGTGTTTTCGTAGTACAGGCCCTTTAATTACCTTTTATTGTTTTGAATTCCGAAAACAACATATTTACATGTTTAATAAGTTTTGTTTTTGGTGCTCTGAGTCTCACCTCCCTTTGCTCTCCACGCTAAGTCACTCCCCCTTCAGAGTGCTATCACAACACAATCTTGGACTTGGACAGGCTCGTATTGCCAATCCCAAATACATAACGATAAGGTTACGTTTGGATTTTTCTTTCAAAAACTGTCCCACAGTGTTACACAGGAAAGCCTAAATATGCAGGAAACAAAACACAACTCCAGGTGTTTGTGATGAGGAAACGACGTTAGAACAGATAAAAAAAAAAACAAAACAAAACAGTGTGATATTGGCCCTTTAACCCTGACTGTGTGAGCAGAGACAGTTCTTTCTGTTCTGTGTGTTGTTGTTGTTGTTGTCGTTGTTGTTACATCACACATCTGGGAAAACTGAGGCCACAAGTTCAAGACCAGATCAAGACCAGACCACAGACACTTCCACCGTCTACGTGAAATTCCGATCTTCAATCATTTAGGGCTGTGGTTCTTAAAAGTGCACTGTATAACTTTCTGGTTGGGTTTCTATGGAGATGTCACTGCTCTGCCTGGAATGTTCCACAGTGTGACATTAAACAACTCTACTTTACATTTATTCAATCACAGGTGGATCACCTCTCCACAGATCTGACCTGTAACTTGGTCTGGTTTGGTCTCCATGAAGATAGAAAGGTTTAATGCCATACTGTGGAACATTCCAGACAAAGCAATAACATCTCCATGGAGAAAAGCATTTGACAGACCCTCCAACAGAAAAGTTACACAGTGCACCTTTAAAGCTTTACTAAGTGTGTTTTCACACCGACCGCAGTTGGTGAGCACCAAACGTTCCACTGGAACCAGAAGTTCTTAGTTCGATTCGTTTTCGTTGGTGCGAAAGCTTCAGTCGCACTCAGATCTGCACTAAATCAAACGACCGAAACCTCAAAAAAGACGTGGTCTCGGTCCACTTGACTCGGCACCAAATGCCAAACTCTGGTGCGGTCCCTCTGGTTAGAACGCCAACTCAGGTCCAAACCAGAGACAGCAGGTCCAAACCAACTATTCCAAATGCATCATGGGAGGGGATTCTAATTATTTCATTTCCTGTTTGTGGTGAGTGAAGAAGACGTGGGGCGAACCTCGAACTGTGGCCAAACGTGGTCCAAGTAACGGCAGAGCGATCGAAGGAACCGAAACTGATTTAATGAGCCGTTTGCAGTTTCCCCGTCCCACCGTGTGGACTTAGACCTGCAGGGCTGAATCTGTGAGACAAGCACATGCTCCTGGCAGGACCAGCCAGGTGGCCCTGTGTGCGCACCGGGCCAGCGGGACCCTGGCAGCGGGCCAAGGAGGCTCTTAGGCGGGGTTTGACCATGTCTGCCGGAGTCCGGCCTCTGCTCGGGGCGTAGGGACCGGCCCACGTCACACACTCACAGTTTCTCAGTTAGTCACGCTCATTTCAGGCGTATTTGTCGTTGTGATTCGTGATGTTTGAGCTGAATTATAAACACGTTTTCTCTCTGGAACAGACGCAGAGCTGCTCATCAGAAGTAAACAAAACCAACAGGCTAACACGCTAACACGCTAACTCCCTAATGTCCCGGGATTACACGGACCAGACGCTCAAATCCATGTTCGGAAAAACAGACTGGAATGTTTGTGCATTATTAAAGGTTTCATATTACACAAAACTGACTCTGGTGAGCTTTAAAGTTGCACTGTGTAACTTTTCTGGGTCTGTAACCTGCTTGTTTCCATGGAGAAGTAATTGCTCTGCCGGGAATATTCCACAGTGTGACATTAAACAGCTCTACTTTACTACGGTGACCAGACGTTTTGAACTCTGCGTTCCTTTTATACAAAACCAGAGATATGTCCCAGTTTGTTTTTTTTGTTTTTTGTTTTTTTTTTACAGGAAATGTCCCAGGTGGTCTAAACCAGATCTAAACCAGATCTAAACCAGGACTAAACCAGGACTAAACCAGGTCTAAACCAGGACTATCACCATTTTTGACAAATCTAATCAGTAATGAGGAGCATAAATTGTCATTTGTTTAGCCAAAATACAGAAAACCGTGTTTGCAAATGTCCAAAAAACACAAAAATGCAGCGTCAGAATCCCTCAGGTCATGAGAATCCAGAGTCACTCGCTCTTTTCACACTTTTATTTAAACTAAACATCCAAACCCGGTGTCCCAGTTTAGAATTTTGAAAATCTGCTCACCCTAGACTTTACATTTATTCAATTACAGGTGGTTTTAAAGCTCAGACATACCTCGAAAAACAGGGATTCTGACTGAGCGGGGTCGTCTCTCCGTAGATCTGACCTGGAACTTGGTCTGGTTTGGTCTCCGTGCAGCTTTAAGTCGTGTTTTAACGTTGTTTCCTCCTCAAAAACAGACCTGGAGTTGTGTTTGTTTCATTCACATGTTTGAGGAACTCTTTATTATTCGTCTGTCTACATCTCCAAAGCTCCAAACGCTCTGTTCCACCTTGTGATGTCATCAAGTGGTAGTTCAGCAGTATGAATGAACAAAAGAGGAGTGATTCTTTTTTTTTTTTTTTTGTAGCTGTAGGGTCATTCTTCCTCTTTTTAGCAGTCCCTTACCCACCTAACCTCTCCTCCTTCCACTCTCCTCATCTCTTCATCACCTTCTCCTCTTTTCCATTGCTCCACCTCCTCATCCTCTCCTCCCTTTCTCCTTGTCTTCCTCTCCTCCGCTCTTTCTTTTTTAGCAGTCACTTACCTTCTTCCCCTCTCTTCTCCTCCTCCTCTCATCTCTTCATCACCCTCTCCTCTATTTTCTTCTCCTCCTCTCCTCCTCCTCTCCTCATCTCTTCATCACCCTCTCCTGTTTTCTTCTCCTCCTCTCCTCTCCTCTTCATCACCCTCTCCTTTATTTTCTCCTCCTCTCCTCTCCTCATCTCTTCATCACCCTCTCCTCTATTTTCTCCTCCTCCTCTCCTCATCTCCTCATCTCTTCATCACCCTCTCCTCTATTTTCTCCTCCTCCTCTCCTCATCTCTTCATCACCCTCTCCTCTATTTTCTTCTCCTCCTCTCTTCTTCTCCTCCTCTCCTGATCTCTTCATCACCCTCTCCTCTATTTTCTTCTCTTCCTCCTCTCCTCATCTCTTCATCACCCTCTCCTCTGTTTTCTTCTCCTCCTCTCTTCTCCTTCACCCTCTCCTCCCTTTCGATCTCTCTCTCCTCTGGTCTGTCTCTGGAGGTATCACAGTCTGTCCGTTTGACACTTTACAGGCGACGCCATCAACATTCCCTGGGGGTGTGATGCTAACTGTAGGCACTGCTCTGTCTGAGGCTGCATTAGGCTTGAATCTTTAATCTAAACACGAGAAAGAACGGACTGAACCCCAACAGGTGAAGTCCCTCTCAAATAACATCACACAGTTTCTCAGTCGGTCGCGCTCACCTTCTTGTTGAAAATCGATGACGGCGGAAACAGTCACAGGGAGAACACGCAAACTCGACACAAACCCACACAGAAAGGCCGAGGAGTGGAACCTGCAGGGCCTCTCTTGCCTCGAGGCGCGAGTGCTTCTGTAGATGTTTATATCTCGAGCCGCGTGCAGTGAAAGCCTCATAAAGAGCGAGTCTTGTGATGTTGTGACGCACTGAAGACGCACAAGAGCTGATAAGAGACCAACGTCCACTGATCGCCCCGTCATTCACCTTCAACCATCTTGACCATTTCAGCTCTAGAATCGCCCATCTCTTCTGAACTAAAGGTAAAAAGGCGTCTGTTAACTCAAAAACTACCACTTCATGACGTCACAAGGTGGATCAGAGCGTTTGGAGCTTTGGAGATGTAGACATGAAACAAAACACAACTCCAGGTCTGTTTTTGAGGAGGAAACAACATTAAAACACGACTTAAAGCTCAAAAGAGTCAGTTCTGTATGATATAAAACTTTAAACAAAAAATAAAATGTGTAAAAAGTGTAACGGAGCTGTTATTTCGCGTAACCACAGAACAAGTTTGTGTAAATAAAAGTCCAAACATTTGACTTTCTGGGTGATGCGACCAGTAAATAGTCCCATTACATCAGCGTGTACATCCAAAAGGGATGTAACGATATCAAAATCCTTCGATATGATATTTTCACAATACGCAACCTTACAAAATTGTGGACATGCTACTTTTTTCCTTTCAAAAGCCTTGGAAAACCCTTGGAAAACCCATGAAAAGCCTTTGGTGCTGCTATAAAGTGAAGAATTAAGCTTTAAAAGTGCTTAATAACAGCTATTTCTTCCTGTAATCTGCACTGAAACAGCAAAGGATCATGGTCTATGTAGTTCCCTCAGTTTACAGAATAAGAAAGACATTAAAATTGCAAAAAAAGCCATTAGAATCACCATAACATTTCATTTAAGCAAAGAGACTTGTAATTCGAGCCTTTTGACGATACGATATCACGATTTCGATTATTGTTACATCCCAAATGTCCAACCAGGATATCGACTGAAACGATTTTGGAAGCCGATACCCGATCCAATAAATGTAACAGTGATTTGCGCCGATATCTGACGCCAGGATCAGATCGGTGCATCCGGGAACTGAACCAACCGCGAGTTTTACAAAACGTCCCATGAGAAATAAAACAGACATTTTCTTTGTACGTTTGATTTTATGAATTTTAACCTGAGCCTCACCCTCTCCTCTGGGCTTAAACTGGACTAAACCAGGACTGAATCCAGATCGGGAAAGTTGTAACTGATTAATCACGATTCATGACTCAAATCAGTACAGTGAGAATTCAGTTTCTAAAGTAAAAGGTCATTTTGAAATCACAAAAGCTGCAGTTTCTGAAGTCCGATCATCTCCACAAATGACAAAATCCCCTAAACCAGGACCAAAGGAAGACCGAACTTGGACTAATCCAGGACTAAACCATGTCTAAAGGACTAGACCAGGACTAAAACAGCACTGAACCAGGACTAAAGCAGGACTGAATCAGGACTAGACCAGGACTAAAACAGCACTGAACCAGGACTAAAGCAGAACTAAAGCAGGATTGAACCAGGACTAAAGCAGGACTGAACCAGGACTAGACCAGGACTAAAACAGCACTGAACCAGGACTGAAACAGGACTGAACCAGGACTAGGTCTGACACTGATGTGTCTTTCGCTCATTGACTAAACTGAGAAATCGTTTAAACTGACAGGAGCAGAGACAGGGATGATGGCAGGGGCAGGTGCAGGGGCAGGAGCAGGTGCAGGGACAATGGCAGGTGCAGAGGGATGGGACAGGTCGGGGCAGAAGATTGGACTCTATAAAAGTGATATAAAGTGTTATAGTGTTCTGACACTTATGTCTCCGAGCCGTAATAAAGTACAGTTTATACGGACGGTTCAAGGACAGAGAGTTTCAAAGACGTCATCGTGATTGTGAAATGTTTCAAGATGCAAGATTTTGTGAGTCAAAGAAAAACAACAAAATTAAAGGTTCAGATTGTAAACTCTGAGCATTAAAGGTGCTGTATCTGATTTTTAACATCTTGAAAAACAAATTATTTTGCAAAATCGATTTTTTTGGAGCTTTGTACCATGTTCTAATGTCGCTCCCACGTCAAAAACAGACCTGGAGTTGTGTTTTGTTTCACTCACATCTTTGAGGAACTCTTTATTATTAGTCTGTCTACATCTCCAAAGCTCAAAACGCTCTGTTCCACCTTGTGATGTCATCAAGTGGTAGTTTTCAAGTGAACAGACACCTTTTTACCTTTACTTCAGTAGAGATCGGCAATTCCAGGACTGAAATGATCCAAATGAGTCTAGTGAAAGTGTATGGAGCACTTCCTGTATCACCACGTGACATCACAAGGTGGAACAGAGTGTTTTCTGTGTGTTAAACGTGTGACTGAAACAAAACACCAGTCCAGGTCTGTTTGTGACAAGGAAACGATGTTAGAACAGAAAATAGTGTAATACAGACATTTAAAGGGTTTGCAAAGGATGTTTTTATATCAATTATTCACCACGAGGACTTTATAAACATTTTTCACAACTTGCAGAGACCTAATCCTAAATGACTAGCATGATAACAACGCACTTCCTGATTATTAAGCATCTTCAGTAATTAAAAGCAGACAAAGCAGTGCACAAGAGCTTCTTTGTAGAGGTCTAAAGTACAGGGTGAGCAGCTTTTACACAGAATAAGACGCCACAGAGACACAGGGAGGGCATCTGACACATGAGGGAGGGCATCTGACACACGAGGGAGGGCATGTGACACACGAGGGAGGGCATCTGACACGCAGATGACAGGAGATTTAGTTGTGTCGGAAATTATGGAAATTTCAGCCTTTGGGATTTTCTAATTGCATTGTGATTAATCTTGCGTCCTTAGTAAAAGTACAGTAGTAGTAGTAGTAGTAGTAGTAGTAGTAGTAGCAGCTGGAGAGTACTGCAGTAGTATTTCCCATCATGCCCCTGGGCTCCCGGGGCCTTGGGGTCTTCCTTCCTCCTGCTGTTTGCTCCAGTCTCACGGCTTTGTTCGTTCGCTCACTTGGAGTTTTATTTTTGTGTCTTTTGTTTCTAAATAATCCATTTTCAAATACTGATAACAGACTGATAACAGGTTTTCTGCACAATAGAGGCTCTCCCTGTGTGTCAGATGCCCTCCCCATGTGTCAGATACTCTTCCTGTTTACGGCAGATGCCCTTCCTGTATCTCCATGAAGTTTTATTCTGCATAAAAACAAAAAAGACAAAAAAATCTATACAAACCTGTTCTGAAATGTGATTCTCGTTTTAGTTTCTCAGTTCAGATTTCAGTCTTTTTCTCACTTCTTCTGGACGAGTTTAAAATGTGAACTTTGAACTGAATCCTGTTATTAAAACATGAATCCTCTAGTCACGGCCATAATTCTCCTAAACTGTTAATATAGTTTTTGTTGCTGGTGAGTAGAGCAGAAGATCAGAATTCAGAACTACAAAAACTCACATTGCTACAACGAGAGTCTTATATTAAACAAAACTCACTCTTCTGAGCTTTAAGTCGTGTTCTAATGTCGTTCTCCTCTGACCGTCCCGTGATTCAAAACTATCGGAGGAAGATTCACGGGTGGATAAAAAACTCACTCGAAACACTTTTGAATTCATCCCTCAGCTTTAAGTTTAGAGCGATCCAAAAATGACCACAGAATTTATTCAAACTAGAATTATGACTGGAAAACAAATAATAATGAGACACTGGAAAGATTTAGAAGAGCCGGTGTTTAATGAGGCTAAAATAGACTCCTACGAACAGGTGTGTTTGAATATGTCAGATCAAACCTTTGCCTACAGAAAAACATGGAAACTTGGATTATGTTAATTATAACGGTGGAGAAAACTGAACTGTATGAAGTGTGGAGTAAATATAATGTAAAATGTAAAGGATTTCAGTGGTTTTCTATTTAATAAAGTAAATTACTGAAAATCAAACAGGATGTACTGTATGAATGTGTAACCCGAATGCCTCTGTCTTTTTTTATTTATTTATTTATTAATTTAATTTAATTTAATTTAATTTAATTTAATTTTATTTAATTTAATTTTATTTAATTTAATTTAATTTAATTTAATTTAATTTAATTTAATTTAATTTAATAATGTTGTTCCTAGTCAAAAACAGACCTGGAGTCGTGTTTGTTTCATTCACATGTTTGAGGAACTCTTTATTATTAGTCGGTCTACATCTCCAAAGCTCCAAACGCTCTGTTCCACCTTGTGATGTCATCAAGTGGTAGTTTTCAACTTTCTGAGCTCATTTTAACTTTTGTTCTGTAGAGATCGGCAATTCTAGGTCTGAAATCATCCAAATGATTCTAGTGAAGGTGTTTGGGTTTTATTTTATAGGGTTAGGGTTAGGAGTTTTAAGTCTGCGTCCCATTCCTCTGTCTTACCTCTACACCCCTTGGTTTTGTGCGTTCATGTGAGGGCAAGGGGCGTCTCGATTCTAATTTTGATCACGGGCTAGGGCCACGACCTCGGGCTACATACCCCTTGAAACGAAGTCTGGACTTGAAACGAAGGGGTCGGCCTACAAGCTCAGGCAGGTGTTGGGATCAGGATGGAGATGTAAATATCAATTAACAGTTAAGCAGGTTTACAATTCTGACGCTTATGTTCTACGTTACTTTTAGTGAACTGTTGTTGCGGTTTTAATTGTAGTAATGTCTGTTTAGCCGACGTTATCATTTTCATCGAACTTCGAGTGGTGTCCCATTTCTTAGGGGAACATTTCGTACCCCGAGCCCTCACAGCTCGGTATCGAGGGGCAAGACAAAGACATAGATAAAAGGGAAGGAGAAGGGGTAAGACAGAGAAATGGGACGCAGCCTAAATCTGCAGGTTTGTGCGTTAAACATGTGAATGAAACAAAACACAACTCCAGGTTTGTTTGTGACGAAGAAACGACATTAGAATATCAGAAAATAGTGTAAAAGGTTCTTTTTAAAGTGCGTATGTCAGGTTAGACCGCTCATTCGACTAAAACACGCTTAAGATTATTATATTAAAGATTTCTGCAAAAACATTCACACTCATTTTTCCCAATTTGGCGTTTAAAACCGTACTTCCCGGCTGGAAATCATGACGTCACACGAGGGAATTCCAGAGCCGTTATCTGGCAGCGCTCCTCTAATGTACACAGAAACTATTCTCTGACAAGTACAAATGTAGAAAACACCTTTACTTTGTTGAAAGGTGCACTATGTAACCTGCTTGTTTCTATGGATACGTCATTTCTCTGCCTGGAATGTTCCACAGTGTGACTTTAAACAGCTCTACTTTACATTTATTCAATTACAGGTGGTTTTAGAGCTCAAAAATACGTAGAAAAACAGACATTCTGACTGTGAGCGGGGTCGCCTCTCCACAGATCTGACCTGTAACTTGGTCTGGTTTGGTCTCCGTGAAGACAGAAAAGTTTAAAGCCATACTGTGGAACATCTTAAAACTATTGTGCATCTCTGTGTGACCCAAACTGCACTCACAAGCGAACACCAGCAGGAGGCGCGCATGGAAAAACTACGATTTATACAGAAAAAAGTGCCAGGAAACAGTATTTATATAAAGATGACGCTCTAATGTCGTTTCCTCGTAAAAAAAAAAACACATGTGGAGTTGTGTTTTGTTTCATTCACACATGTTTAACGCACAAACCCTGCACATTCCACCTTGTGATGTCATCATGTGGTGATACAGGAAGTGCTCCACTGTGTTTTTAAACTCCACACACCTTCACTAGAATCATTTGGATCATTTCAGCCCTGGAATTGCCGATCTCGACTGAACTAAAGGTAAAAGGAGCTGTTCACTAACCAACTAAAAACAGAAAACACAACTCCAGGTCTGTTTTTGAGGAGGAACATCATTAAAACACGACTTAAACTTCACGTGACTCGGTTTTTTGCGTAATATTGGACCTTCTTTTGTCTTTTGCAAACGACTAAACACCTAAAATCTGTCTGACCTCAAACCTGCTCGTCCTGCAGCTCAGAGCTCCACAAACCTGTTCTGAAATACATGGGATTCTTGTGTTCGTTTAACGTTCATGTTTCTCTGAAACGCGAACGCTCCTGGACGGGTTTCCCAACTGTTAAATCAGACCGAAAGAGCTTCTGTGTCTGTAGTTCGAATCTCCGACCCCCGTGGATCTTTATGTTGTAATTTGGACATTTTAAATCACAATATTGATCGAAAACGACTTCATAATAAAAGAAAGAGCTGACGTGGCCGTAAACGTCATGACAACAAAGCGCCGCGTGCTGTGGGCTCCTCCTGTGGATCACTGAACATCCACAGAACGATAATCAAACCTGAACCTGACCACAAGATGGCGTCGTGTTGTTTTCAGGGGCCTGGGCTCATTGGCTCATGGGCACAAAAATAATTTTCTCTTCCACATTTACTTCCTCAATCAGGGCGAACTCCTCCCACCGTGTGACGTCTGTAATGTGCACGGACCAATCAGAGCGCGGCGTGGAGCGTTTGGACCAATCGGAGCATGGCGTGGAGCGTTTGGACCAATCGGAGCGCGGCGTGGAGCGTATGGACCAATCGGAGCGCGGCGTGGAGCGTTTGGACCAATCGGAGCGCGGCGTGGAGCGTATGGACCAATCAGAGCACGGCGTGGAGCGTATGGACCAATCAGAGCACGGCGTGGAGCGTATGGACCAATCAGAGTACGGCGTGGAGCGTATGGACCAATCAGAGCACGGCGTGGAGCGTATGGACCAATCAGAGCACGGCGTGGCGCGTTTAGACCAATCAGAGCGAGAGCTGCTAGAGCGGAGCGAGCGCGGCTCAGAGCGGCGAGGCTCAGTCTGACAAAGATCACTTTTAGGAGCTTTGAGGATTTAAACATTTTAAAAAGTTTATGTTGTGAAAATAGAAAAAAATCCTACAAAATCTGACCTTTGTGAAAGCCGGATGCCCTGTCAGAACACGGGCAGTTTGAATTCCCATAATGCATTGCGCTCTATGGGAGAATTCTGTCTGGGAGCTGCAGTACCTGGAGCATCCACTAGAGTGGGGACAGATCCACGAGCACGTTAAAGACGACACAAACAGGTTTCATAACAGGTCCATTTAAAACATAAATCACAAATTTAATCAGAATCACTTTTTGTCTAAATATTTGCAGTTACACATTCGCCAGCAGAGTGTGAAATGAACCGGTAACCCTCTGGTTCAAGTGAACGCTCGTCCCACTACACCACACACGGTCGGAGCTTCTATAAAGACTCACGATACGTGAATATTCTGACCTTTTCCAAACCAACCTCCTTTGTTAAATCCGTTAATTACTCCCAGTCATAAAGTGGCCAGTATTTACTTTCTTCTATTACCACATTCTCATAACAGGTGTTTAAAGCTACAGTACGGAACATTCTGGAAGTGGCACATCACCCGCATGAGTCCCTGGAAACAGTTAAGCTATAAGTTAAAGTTAAAGCCAAACTTCGGAACATTTTCCATGGAGATAGATCAGGTTTTATGCCATATTGTGGAATATTACAGCCAAAGGAACAACATTTCCATGGAAACGGGCTCAACCAGGCCAAATATGAGTCAGGTTTGTGGAGATGCGAGCACACTTACAGAAATTAGACCTGTTTTCACAACCAAATTCAAAACAACAACAACAACAGACGTTACGTACTGTGACTTGTTGATATGTTTTTTTTTTTTTTTTTTTTTTTTTTTGGTCATCCGTTACGTCCCACGCTGTGACGTAAGAAAAAGACACGGTTATATTAATCCAGCGCCTGTTTAGTCACAGATTTATCACGGCAGTTCTTGAGTAACATCTTCAAACTAAATAAACGAAACTAAAATTAGCTTTTAGTTCCCGCAGGTTTATACTGAGACTGTCGTGAAATAATGTCGAGAATTACTTTAATTTAATACAATTTTTTTTTTTTATTTTTGTGTGTAAATGTTTTATTTCTTCTATTGAAAATCAGATTCAGACAGATTCAAAACGACAAAACAAAACTACTTCTTTATGTTTAAGGCTATATTATAACACTGCACTGTAACACTGCACTAACACAAGCGATAAGGATCATTTGTTTTACCTTTTTTTTGTTTGTTTGTTTGTTTGTTTGTTTTTTTTGCTGAGTTAGTTTCCAGACTATGGAGGAGTCACTCTGGTCTCTTTTATTACTGGGAAACACAGTACGGCTCACGGTAAATCCAGCCTGAGTCTCTCTTCACTCTAAAAGTCACACACACACACACAGGAACTCCGCCGCTGCGCGTAAACTTTCCAAACTTTAAAAACAAACAAACACTCACCTCCACGTCCGCGCGGTGTGTCCAGTCTTTACGCTCGTACGTCAGGTGCGGAGACGTCTCCAGACCCGCTGTGTGCGTCACGTCAGGTAACGCGGGGCCACTTATCGCACTTTTCCATGTTTTACTGCCGCTCCGGGACAGTTTCTTGGGCTGGTTTTTTAGACTTCAAACTCTGCTGCACGCTCCGCTACTGCGTGAGTGCGTGAGTCCGTGCCCGGGCGTCCCTCGCTTACGTCGACGGCCCGGACACGTGACAGGAAGTGCAGGACGCGCAGGATGTAAACAGCTCTTCCCTTGTCCACATGCGAGCCGCTCCTGCACGCGCATCCCGGCGTTACCGCAGCCGCCGGAGCGTTACTGTCATTCTGTCACCGCGTGCTGTGTGAACTCTTTCCTGGATGAAGTCATGTTTGGGTCGATTTACGCGCCCATTACGCACTTTTACGCGCAGAGGTCAGGTCCCCATCCAAACCGGCAATTTCCCCCAGAATGACTCATGCGCTCGGCCTGTGTGTCCCTCCGGTGTGACCTCAGAACCACAGAGTTGGATTCAGTGGGAATTAGTCACAAACATGAAGCAAACCGCTGGAATCCGCGGTGCGCGCGCGTGTTTGCACACCGCGGTACTTTTAGCCGCTTGGCACGTGCGCTCGAGACGGGGCCGAGTAAACTGTTTCCACATGAGAACCGAGAACGATGAAGAAAGAGCCGTGGCTCTTCTCTCTTCTCGACTCCTTCTCTCTCCTTTCAGCTGTCAATCACGTGCGCCATGTTAAGTGTCCTAAAGCTCAGAGGAGACAAGGGGACAAGGGAAGGAAACCAGGGAGGAGACATCAGATTGAAGAAAAAAACTTTATTTGTCCTGAATTTGACACTAAAGCAAATCGAAACATTTTCAAACACATTTATCTGAAAACAAAGACTGACTCTGCTCCTCTCTTCTCCTACAATCCTTTTCTCACCTCATTTTCTCTCTCTTCTCTGCTCCTCTCTCTTCTCTTTCCTACTCCTCTTTCCTCTGTTCCCCTCTTCTCTGCTTCTCTCTCCTCCTCTGCTTCTCACCTCTACTCCTCTGCTCCTCTCTACTCTGCTCCTTTCCTCCTCTGACTCTCCTCCTCTCCTCTGCTCTTCTCCCCTCTTTTCTCTTCCCCTCTCCTCTGCTCCTCTCTTCTCCTCCTCTCTACTCTGCTCCTCTCCCTTCTCTCTTCTCCTCCTCTGCTCTCTGTTCCCCTCTCCTCTTCTCTCTCCTCCTCTCTGCTCCTCTCTTCTCCCCTGCTCCTCTCTGACTTTGCTCCTCTCACCTCTCCTCTACTCTCCCTTCTCTCTTCTCTTCTCCTCTGCTCTCCTCTCCTCTGCTCCTCTCTTTTCTTCTCCTCTGCTCCTCTCCTCTCTCTTCTCCTCTGCTCCTCTCCTCTCTTCTTCTCTCCTCTCCTCTCTCTTCTCCTCTGCTCCTCTCCTCTCTCTTCTCCTCTGCTCCTCTCTGTTCTTCTCCTCCCCCTCTCTCCTCTGTGGACGGGACTTTCTCACCCATTTCCTGCAGAATCAAGGAGAGGAATCAAGGATCAGGAAGTGAGAAAAGAGGAAAGAAGAACAGGACGGTGCCGAGGCTCAAACCCTCACGGCGTGTCTGAACGTGCTTCCTGGAAATCTGTCGTTTTTCAGAAGAAGGTGAGAGATGAGCCGTTTACTGCACATGTGGATGGAGTTTAGTTTAGTTGGAGATGTTTACAGACGAATAATAAAGAGTTCCTCAAACGTGAATGAAACAAACACAACTCCAGGTCTGATTTTGAGGAGGAACATCATCTCACTTTCTCACTTTGAATTTTTTAACTCATGTTTGAATTATTTTTATTCTGAATATCTGTTGATGAAATTTTAAATATTCAGCACAAATATTTTCATTTTAAATTCAAATTCAGTGAAAAAATTTGCAGCAAAGATCCAAGACGCCAAGGCAGAATCAATCGATCCTGTGTGATCCGCTCGAACTTAGTAACAAACAGGAAATGGTGCAGTGAAGCGATCTGATTGGTCAGAATTCACCTCATCAAAACCTCATCTCTTTTATTTGTTAAGTGTAAACCCCGCCCACACATGAGAACCATTAGGAAACAGCCTCTGTCCTCACTCACACAGGATCGATTGCTTCTGCCTTGGCGTCTTGGATCTTTGCTGCGAAATTTTACACTCTGAATTTTGACTGTTGAATTTGAGGACTTGAAAACATTTGCACTGAATATTTAAAAGGTGAAATTTTTATTTTGAATTTGAAACATATTGAAACATTTAACTTAAAATTTCAGAAACTCAGAATGAAAATAACTTAAACATCTTTTTTCAGAGTTAAAAAAAATCAGAGTGAGAAATTCAGCGGGATTTAAAATTCAAAATCTAATGGAACAAATGAGCTTCCACACCCGGGCACAGCAGCTCCTGAGAAGGTGACCCAGCAGCAGTGCAGAACGGGTCAAATGCAAACACTGTATTTTATTCATATTTGTGATCGATGTGTCGAGGTTCAGGGGCTGCATTTTTTAATTTGTGACTTACAAACTTATGATTATAAACTGTGGGGCCTTTTAATCAAAAATATGTTTTAATGGAGAGAATATTTCAAATAGTTTAGTTTATCCTGTAACACATTTGGTCGTTCTGAAGCCAAAAGTGTAAAACTAGAGAACATTTGTGCGTTCATTTTATTTATTTGACAGAAGTGCAAAGAAACATTTGGCAGAAAAACAAACAAAACTGATTTGTGCATTTGTAATTATTATTAAAAAGTCCCTGAGAACAGATTCTAAAACGAAACATGAAAACCGCCAAAATCAGTTGTGGCCCAAAGGTTTTTCCTCGGCTGCTAATGCAAAAAAAACACACAAAAAACCCCCAAACATCTGAGTTTGAGTCTAAAAGTGTGACAAAGATCCACCACGACGAGGAGGAGAAGATGAAGAAGAGCTGAAAATGTGTCAAAACAACAGAACAAAGACCAGGACTAGACCAGGATTAGACCAGGACTGAACCAGGACTAAACCAAGACTAAACCAGAACTGAACCAGGACTAGACCAGGACTAGGTCAGGACTAGACCAGGACTGAACCAGGACTAAACCAGGACTGAACCAGGACTAGACCAGGACTAGACCAGGACTGAACCAGGACTAAACCAGGACTGAACCAAGATTTAACCAGGACTAAAGCAGAACTAAACCAGGACTGAACCAGGACCAGCAGGACTGAGTTGGGTGCAGGGCAGGTGGGTGTCATTTGGCGTGGTGGGCGAACGGAAACTCTTCATTTACTGGACCCTAAAACAGAGAAAGAGAGAGAGAGGGGGTGGAGAGAAAGAGAGAGAGAGGAGAGAAAGAGGGGGGGAGGAGAGAGAGAAAGAGAGAAGGCGTACAGCGAGAGGAGAGAGAGAGAGGAGGGAGGAGAGGAGAGGAGGGAGGAGAGGAGAGAAAGAGAGGGGAGGAGAGAGAGAGAAAGAGGAGAGAAAGAGGGAGTAGGGAGAAATTTAGAGGGGAGGAGAAAAAGAAAGAGAGAGAGGGAGAGAGAGACAAAGCGTTAGATGAGTGAACATTACAACATGGCAGAAAGCTAAAAAAAAAAAAGACATAATACCACCTCTTCAAAAATGAAAAACAAAATTTTGAATTAATAAAAAAATCTGTCATTTTTCTAAGAAGAATCTGAACTCATCCCAGTGTTTCCGAGTCTTGTTCTCCCTGTTTGACCTCTGACCTCTGACCTCACGGTTTGGTGCTGTGGCTCTGACGCCAGCACATGTTTTTATTCGTTTAAAACGCTGATTCAAACAGACTTCACGGCTCTCCTTTTCCACAGACGCGGCGTGTTTGTGCCTGTTAAAGGTGTGGGCCGGACGCAGGTAAACACAGGTGTGATCACGAGGGGCGGAGCCAAGTGTTTCACAAGAGCCACGGACTCGAGCCACTACAGAACAAGACCAAGACCAGGACTAAACCAGGACTAAACCAGGACTAAAGCAGGACTAGACCAGGACTGAACCAGGACTAAACCAGGACTAGACCAGGACTAAACCAGGACTAACCACAGGTGTGATCACGAGGGGCGGAGCCAAGTGTTTCACAAGAGCCAGGGACTCGAGCCACTACAGAACAAGACCAAGACCAGGACTAAACCAAGACCAAGACCAGGACTAGACCAGGACTAAACCAGGACTAAACCAGGACTAGACCAGGACTAAACACAGGTGTGATCACGAGGGGCGGAGCCAAGGGTTTCACAAGAGCCAGGGACTCGCGCCACTACAGAACAAGACCAAGACCAGGACTAAACCAGGACTAAACCAAGACCAAGACCAGGACTAGACCAGGACTAAAGCAGGACTAGACCAGGACTAGACCAGGACTAGACCAGGACAAGACCAGGACTAGACCAGGACTAGACCAGGACTAGACCAGGATTGAACCAGGACTAAACCAGGACTAAACCAGGACTAAACCAGGACTAGACCGGGACTAAACCAGGACTAAACACAGGTGTGATCACAAGGGGCGGAGCCAGAGCCAGGGACTCGAGCCACTACAGAACAAGACCAAGACCAGGACTAAACCAGGACTAAACCAGGACTAGACCAGGACTAGACCAGGACTAAACCAAGGTCAAACCAGGACTAAACCAGGACTAAACCAAGACTAAACCAGGATTTATCCAGGTCTAAACCAGGACTAGATGAAGACTAAACCAGGACTAAACCAGGATTAGACCAGAACTAAACCAGGACTAAACCAAGACTAAATCAAGGTCAAACCAGGACTAAACTAGGACTAAACTAGGATTGAACCAGGACTAGACCAGGACTAGAGAAAAACTAAACCAGGTCTAAACCAGGACTTAACCAGGACTAGACAAAGAATAAACCAGGATTAAACCAGGTTCGAACCAGGACTAAACCAGGTGCCTCTTATTCCCAGCGGTCTCCCATCCAAGTCCTGACCAGAACCAGTCCGGTTTAGACCAGACGAGACCAGGCTTTGACAAGGAGTTTGGCCACAGTTACATGTCAGATCTGTGAAGAGGCGAGCCCACATGCATGCACACTGTGACACTCATATGAAATGACCTCTGTCCAATAAGACGCCTGTGTTTGTGGGAGGAAGTGTCTGGGGAGAACACTGCGCTCTACAGGATCACAGTGGGCCTACAGCACCCCCTTCTGGTCACAACTATGTACTTCACCTCCTGAATGAAGCAGGTTTTTAAAAGGTATTCAGAATGGGAAACAGTTCAACACTTTTCACTTTCTAAATAACCAGGACTAAACCAGGACTAAACCAGAACTAAAGAAGGACTAAACAAGGACTAAACCAGGACTAAAGAAGGAGTATAGAAGGACTAAACAAGGACTGAACCAGGACTAAACCAGGACTAAAACAGAAGTAAACCAGAAGTACATCAGGACGAACCAAGGACTAAACCAGGACTAAATCAGGACTAAACCAGGACTAAATAAGGACTAAGCTAGGACTAAACCAGAAGTAAACCAGGACTAAACCAGAAGTATTTAATTATTCATTTAAATCAATATTTTTTTTTAAATAAATAAATTACTTTAAAGCTGCATTGTGTAACTTTTCCGGTGGAGGGTCCGTCGAAACGCTTTTCTCCATGGAGATGTTATTGTTTTGTCTGGAATATTCCACAGTGTGGCATTAAACCTTTCTATCTTCAAGGAGACCAAACCAGACCAAGTTCCAGGTCAGATCTGTGGAAAGGCGACCCCGCTCACAGTCAGAATGTCTGTTTTTCTATGTATTCTTTCTATGTATGTATGTATTTTCTGTATTTTTGAGCTCGTAAAACCACCTGTGATTGAATAAATGTAAAGTAGAGCTGTTTAATGTCACACTGCGGAACATTCCAGGCAGAGCAATGACGTATCCATAGAAACAAGCAGGTGACAGACCCCCAACCAAAAAGTTACACAATGAACCTTTAAATAAATAACAATAAATAACATTTTGCTTTATATTCTTGAGAATAGATTGTAACGGTTTATAATGATTTCTTCTGAGCGTTGTGAGTCTCACCAGAGGAACATCTCGGAGCCTCTCGAAACGTGACGTGGATCTGACCTGCTGCACACACTGAACCAGCAGCACCACCAGAGACAGCGCCACCACCAGGCAGAAGATGCACAGCACAGCCACCAGACCAGGGCTGTGCTCCAGGCTCCACTGCCAGCTCTCTGCAGGAGGACAGGGACACACAGAAGAAGACAGCATGAATATGATTTAAAGTGCACTGTGGAACATTCACCACTGTCCTATCTAAACCAGGACGAGACCAGGACTAAACCAGGACGAGACCAGGACTAAACCAGGACTAAACCAGGGCTAAACCAGGACTAGACCAGGACTAAACAAGGACTAGACCAGGGCTAAACCAGGACTAGACCAGGACTAAACCAGGGCTAAACCAGGACTAGACCTGGACTAGACCAGGACTAGACCAGGACTAGACCAGGACTAGACCAGGACTAAACCAGGACTAGACCAGGACTAAACAAGGACTAGACCAGGGCTAAACCAGGACTAGACCAGGACTAAACCAGGGCTAAACCAGGACTAGACCTGGACTAGACCAGGACTAGACCAGGACTAAACCAGGACTAAACCAGGACCACTTAGCATGGAGCGATTACTGCTTTGTTTCACAGGAGACTTATCTATCTCCATGGAGACAAGGAGGTGAAACCACCAGACCAAGTTACATGTCAGATCTGTGCAGAGGCGACCCCGCTCACAGTAAGTTACATGTCAGATCTGTGCAGTGGCGACCCCGCTCACAGTAAGTTACATGTCAGATCTGTGCAGAGGCGACCCCGCTCACAGTAAAAACACATAATCTTCAAGGCAATAAGGAAAGGAATCTGTATTTGATCAAATGCCTAAATCAACATGTTTAATGCCATACGGTGGAACATTTCTACATTAGAAACAGTGACAAGAGTCCTACGTGAGCCGGTGGAGTTGGTGCTTGGGCTGGTCTGGCTCATATCCAGGGTGGAGTTCGATCCAGGGGGAGTGACGGACGGAGCTGTCCCATTATCAGGCCCCTGGGTGGAGGTTTGGGGTGACGGAGTGGGGGTCGAGGATGGAGTGGTTCCATTCGCAGGGCTCTGGGTGGAGGTGAGGGTGGAGCTCTGGGTGGAGGTGAGGGTGGAGCTCTGGGTAGAGGTGAGGGTGGAGCTCTGGGTGGAGGTGAGGGTGGAGCTCTGGGTTGGACTCTGGGCTGGACTCTGGGCTGGACTCTGGGCTGGACTCTGGGTGGTGGTCTGGGTGGTGGTCTGGGTGGTTGTTTGGGGTGACGGGTCACGTGTGGTCTGGGGCTGCGGATTAGGAGCGTTTGTATTTCTGTTTTGCGTAAAAACGGTTGTAGAAATGGCAGGAGTTGTGGTTGGAGTGGAAGTGGGCGATGAGGTCGTCTCTGAAAAACAAAACAAACCAAAAAAACATTAGCAGTTCATCCAGGAAGTGCTCCTCTGTGTTTTTAAAGAGGAGGTATTTTATTTCATGTAGTTCTATGTTAACTGTAAAGCCTGCCACACACTACAGGATTTTTCGGTCTCAAACGATTTTTAAACTGCGACAGAAAGCGCACACCACAGACACGAGGAGAATCTTATGGGATTTAAAATCTCCAATCTTAAAGTCTGCAGCGGGATACGGCTCATCGTGATGTGTCGGTCCCGAATGTTCCGGCTCCTTGGAGTGAACGACGGGAGCCGGCTCTTCGCTGGGAGCCCATTCAGTTTTCAGAGTGCCTTTCTAGTTTTTTTCCTCCACTTTTTTTTTGTGAAAGCTGCACATGATTAGTCAAGATGGGTTACAGACACACACAGCGGTGAGCACACACACATTAACACACATTTAATAGATCCATGACACACACACGACACGAGGAAGACGGACGAGAGACCGAGAGAAAGCGAGGGAGTGGGAGAAAGAGAAAATGATGAACGGTGAGAAAATAAAGCCATATAAAGGATAAACATTTGATCTCTTGTATGTTTTTTTTTTTACATTATTAATTCATTTTACACACAGTTTTGCATGATTTTTGGTTATAAATTAATTTAAGAAGCAGAAAATCTGAGGAGCCATTTGGGAGCCGAAAGAGCCGGCTTTTATTAGTAAGCAGAGCCAAAAGAAGTGGCTCTCCAAAAAGAGCTGATATTTCTAATGTCTGAGCACCACAGATTATAAAGTTGTGAGCTCGATCGTGTCTGTTTCCTGTCGACAGTAAAACGAGTCGCTCTGAGACTCTGAAGTGTTCAAAAATCAGAGCTCTGCACTTTAGTTTAGATTCAAGTCAAAACTGTGTCATTATTATTTGTGAAATGTGGTGCAAAACTTCAGATACAGGATTTTAAAGCATTAAAGTTTGGAGATAAAGTCCACAGGAAGTAGAGTCACTGTCACTAATCTGCAGCTTCACCTCGATCTGTCACTATGTGGATGTAACAGACACATGTGAGGAACGACTCTGGACTTTTGACTTTTAAAGAACGATTCAAACTGGATTCACAGAGCGGGTTTGTGGACTGGGGTCATTATTTGTGGAGGATAAATTCTATGGATAATGTGGATGAGATACTGCAGTTTATATTTACCACTTTACGAGAAGTAGTAGAGTTATTTTCGCCATTTCCTGAGTTTGTTTGTTGCGTCTCTGTGTCCGTCGCTCCTCTGCCCCTGACATTTTGTTTTATCGGCTTTTATCGTAGCGTCGTTGTTGATGTTTGGTGTTTCTGATCTGATAGAGCTGCTCGGAGTCACACTGACACACAAACACGAGGAGCACAGCGGATTCAAAATCACAGTCGGGTCACGCCTTCCCGAACTCAAGAAGAAGCAAATCGTCGCCAAAATCGGTCAAATCCTCCTGTGGTGTGGCGGCCTTAACACATCACATATTCAGACCTTTTATCACCTTTTATTGTTTCGAAAACGCTATATTCGCCAAAAAACAGCGCATTAACATGAGTCTCCCCTCGCATTGCTCTCAGTGCTAAGTCACTCCCCCTTTAGAGCACCATCACAACACAGAGTACATCCTTCTAATCAAACTACTGCATGTCGCATCAGGTTTGTGAAGTTGTAGTGCAGCCACATACTGAAACGGCCACATATTGAAACTTTCATGGTGCAAAAAAAGGCCATAGAGTAGAGAATACAGAAGAATCAGGAAGTCTGTGGTTAACATGCTAGTTGTTGTTAGCCTTACTTTAAAAGCAAACCTCGCTCTGGTCTCTGAAAGCTGCGAAAAGTCCTTATAAACTCATCGTGGTGAATAATTAGGACGCTCTGAATGCACAAAGTAAGTGAGGAAGAACTATGGACCACTGCAAACCATTAAATGAGTAGCTGGGAGCTTGGAGTAGAGCCGCTGTTCCTCTACATGCTGCCTCTGTGACCCGGCCCCGGATAAAAAGGAAGAAAGTGGATGGATAGTTCTGTTTTTCACATTTTTAAGATGGTAAAAATCAACTTAAACTGAAAAATTGCCAATAAATAAGGGTAAAAAGACGGGTTTTTCCAAGACAATGTTTATTTCATGGTTAATACGTGACGCATGAGCAGTGACGGAGTCTGGAGTCAGCTGCCTTCACACTGTGTTTGCCAAAGGAGCAAACAAACTAAAGCTAGCATGCTACTCCGTCTGCAGCTAATCCTTCCCTGAGCTAATATTTACCGCGGTGTTTACTCAGTGTCCACCCAAAGGTCAGTGTCACGAAATCTGAATTCACCTCAAATCACCCGCACCAAATATCAAGTCAGCGATTTTCTGATGACGTTTGGACCGTTCTGAGTTCAACAGGCATTTTCAAATCATGTCGGCCAATCACAGTCTTCGGCCTTTTCCTCTTGACCAATCAGCTGTCAGGATATTCAGTTTACGACCCGCTCCACTGCAGCAGCAGAAGCATCAGCCTCCTCAAGTTAGAGTGTAAAAATATTTGACGAAACTACAAATAAGAGTGATTCTGATTTATAATTTGAAGTTAATGTTAATGTCTTTTCAGTGGAGGGTCCGTCACCTGCTTGTTTCTATGGAGACGTCACTGCTCTGCCTGGAATGTTCCACAGTGTGACATTAAACAGCTCTACTTTACATTTATTCAATTACAGGTGGTTTTAGAGCTCAAAAATACCTAGAAAAACAGACATTCTGACTGTGAGCGGGGTCGCCTCTCCACGGATCTGACCTGCAACTTGGTCTGATTTGGTCTCCATGAAGATAGAAAGGTTTAATGCTATACTGTGGAACATTCCAAACGTCTCCACAGACCCTCCACCAGAAAAGTTACACAATCGCCTTTAATTAAGTCATAAAATCTGGTGTTTTTAAAGGACAGAGACAAAAATGAGACAAACTGAATCAGATCTGAAGGAGAGAAAGAAACAAACGTTCATTTCATATTGTCACAGAAAGAGTTTGGCACTTTAGACTCACTCACTTTAATCTTTCTCTTTCTCTCTCTGTCTTTCCCTCTGTCCCTCTCTCTGTCTTTCTCTCTGTCTCTTTTCTCTTTCGTCTCTCTGACTCTGTCACTCACTCTGTCTTTTTCTCTCCCTTTCTCTCTGTCTTTCTCTTTTGTCTCTCTTTCTCTGTCTTTCTTTGTGGCTCTTTTTCTCTCTACTTTACTGTCTCTCTCTCCCCCTTTCTCTTTTGTCTCTTTGTCTTTCTGTCTTTCCCTCTGTCCCTCTCTCTCTCCCTCTCTCTGTCACTCGCTCTCTCTGTCTTTCTCGCAGTCTCTCTTTCTCTTCCTCTTTTGTTTCCCTGTCTCTGTCACTCGCTCTGTCTCTTCGCTCACTTCCTTTCTCTTTTGTCTCTCTTTGTCTTTCTGTCTCTCTGTGTTTCTTTCTGTCTCTTTTTCTCTCTGCTTTACTGTTTCTCTCTCTCTCCTTTTCTCTTTTGTCTCTCTTTGTCTTCCTCTGTCTCTCTCTCGTCTCTCATAAAGCTTTTATCACTTTAGACTGACTCACAGTGGAAAGAGAAGCACGACTTTTACTCAAGTAACAGTACAGTTACTTCAATATAAGTATTCATGAGGTCTGAAAAGTACTCCACTACTAATATTATTGAAGTTACTCGAGTACTACCCATCTCTTCCCAGTTACTCTTTATATTTTCAAATAAGAACACAACTTTTACTTTTAATAAACTGTTTTACACAATTCTTGTACAAAAACTAGGTTAAACTGACTGAAAGCTGCACTGTGTAACTTTTCTGGTGGAGGGTCTGTCACCTGTTTGTTTCTATGGAGACGTCACTGCTCTGCTTGGAATGTTCCACAGTGTGACATTAAACAGCTTTACAGGTGGTTTTAGAGCTCAAAAATACCTAGAAAAACAGACATTCTGACTGTGAGCGGGGTCGCCTCTCCACAGATCTGACCTGGAACTTGAAACTAGAAAGCTTTAAAGCCATACTGTGAAACATTCCAGACAAAGCAATAACATCTCCACGGAGAAAAGCATTTAACGGTCCCTCCAGCAGAAAAGTTACACAATGCAGCTTTACAACATCCAACATTCTCCAAACTGGTTTCTTTTCATTCTTGGTTTGGTTTTTGCATAATTTACATAACGTCCAACTGCCTGAGCTGCTCCTCTCTGAACACGCCCGGGGGAGACGTACCTGTGCAGGTGAGGGGGGCCAGGAGCAGGACCAGCAGGACCAGCAGGACCGTCTGAGGAGACATGTTCACATGTTCAGAGACACTTGGTCATGTTTGTGTTCAGATCCGCGTCGGGCAGGATGTGAGGAGGGCGGGGCAGGCGAGCAAATCAAACTCCCCCACCTGGCCACGCCCCCATCTTCACACGTCACTCTGCAAACACCTGCTACACTCAACTACACAACTGAAACACTGGGGTAAGTCAATAAAAACTGGGTCAAAACAATGGGAAAATATGATTAGTGTGTGCGACTGTTAAAGAGCCCAGATTAGGCCATTTTCTATGTCATAATGTCGTTTCCTCATCACAAACAGATCTGGAGTTGTGTTTTGCTTCATTCACACATGTTTAAACTCAATGTTCTTCTCTCAGACTGAAACCACTCTGTTCCACCTTGTGATGTCATGTGGTAATATACAGGAAGTGCTCCACTGTGTTTTTAAACTCCACACACCTTCACTAGAATCATTTGGATGATTTCAGCCCTGGAATTGCCTATCTTTATTAAACTAAAAACCTGAAAACTACCACTACATGACATCACAAGGTGGAGCAGAGCATTTTGAGCCTTGGAGATGTAGACAGACGAATAATAAATAGTTACTCAAACATGTGAATGAAACAAAACACAACTCCAGGTCTGTTTTTTGAAGAGGAAACAGCGTTAGAACATGACTTAAACCTCAAAAGAGTTAATTTTGTGTAATATAGAATTTTTAAGATCAGTAAATAAACATATTTGCTATAATTCTTGGCTATTTTGTTCCATTTTTGTCATTTTGGTGAAGTTAATTATAGTTTACCTTCCTGGTTGGACACAGGCAGCAGATGTGACACGTGTAGAGGTAATTTCATAACAGTTACCTAACAACCAAAATGTAAACAAGGGCCAAAGCGTGTTTAAATTACACAATGGTTATGATTAGACTCATAAAAATAAATAACCACACCTTTACTTAGCTAAATAAAGATTTAAAGTGTCAGAAAAGTCCTTCCGTGTGCGTAAACTGTCACTGTATTTTGTGTTGACGGGCCTGTATGTGTGTATTTATTAATTTTATTTATTTATTCCCATGACGTGTGTTTCGTTTGGTCAAAAATACCTTGAAAATATGAATCTTCACTGTGCATGAGCTCGCCCTCCACAGATCTGAACAATACTGTGGAGAATTCTAAGGCAAAGCAATAATGGAGACTAAGAGATAGAAAGAAGTTACACAGTGCATCTTTAATAAACTCATGAAGTACTTACTGAGCCTGAATCATCCGTTATAAGCCATTTATTAAATCCATCCATCCTTTTTCTTCCGCGACCTGCCCTGGATAAAGCGGAGGCAGCAGTCTGAGCAGGGAGGCCCAGACTTCCCTCTCCACAGACACTTCCTCCAGCTCTTCCAGAAGGATCCCAAGGCGGTCCCAGGCCAGTCCAAAGACATAGTCCCTCCAGCGTGTCCTGGGTCTTCCCGGGACCTCCGGAAGCCTCCCGGAACACCTCTCCAGGAAGGTGTCCAGGAGGCATCCGGAACACCTTCGGGCATCTGATCTGGATGTCTCATGAGACATCCAGATCAGATGCCCAAGCCACCTCAGCTGCTCCTCTCGACGTGGCGCAGCAGTGGCTCTACTCCGAGCTCTTCCCGTGTGACTGAGCTCCTCGCCCTATCTCTAAGGGAGCGCCCAGCCACTCTGCAGAGGAAACTCATTTCGGCCGCTTGTATCCGCGATCTTGTCCTTTCGGTCATTACCCAAAGCTCATGACCATAGGTGAGGGGAGGAACGTAGACTGACGGTAAATCCAGAGCTTTGCCTTTTGGCTCAGCTCCTCTTCACCACAACGGTCCGGTACAGCGACCACATCACTGCCGACGCTGCACCGATCCACCTGTCAATCTCACGCTCCATCCTCCCCTCACTGTGAACAAGACCCCGAGATACTTGAACTCCTCCACTTGAGGCAAGGACTCTCCAACTTTTGGAAGACAAAAGTTAATCTGGTTAGTCAGTTAAGTTACGTTAAGTTTATAATTTTACTTCCTGGTCAAACACGGACATTTACACAGTAGTTATAATTTAACAAATACATGGGTTATGTGTGTGTTTAAGCTACAGAGAGGATCAGGACTAAACCAGGACTGAACGGGACTAGAACAGGACCAAACCAAGTCTAAATCCAGACTAAACTGGGGGATACAGGACTACAGTCCCTGACAAAAGTCTTGTCGCTTATCCATTTTGTAGAAACAAAAGCTTATAACCTGACTTTAAATTAATCGATTGGTTTTAGAAATGTCTCATATGAAAGCTAAAACCCTCCCAAATTATGCTCAATATACTAAAATAAATTTGCTTCACTGAAGAAAGAGTGATCATTTAATGAACACAGAAAGGTCAGATTTTGGCAAGACAAAAGTCTTGTCGCCTACAGAAAATTGAACAAATAATTTACTTCAAATACAAAAATATGTTGCATAACGTCAGTGAATTAAGTAGTGGTGCTGTGAGATCCATATTTAATATCTTGTATGACTTCCATGAGCTTGAAGGACTGCATCCATGCGGGTCGACAATGATTCATACAATTTGTTGATGAAGTCATCAGGAATAGCAAAGAAAGCAGTCTTACATGCCTCCCAGAGTTCATCAAGATTCTTTGGTTTTGCCTTCCATGCTTCCTCTTTCATTCTACCCCAGACATGCTCAATGATGTTCATGTCTGGTGACTGGGCTGGCCAGTCCTGGAGCACCTTGATCTTCTTCGCCTTGAGGAACTTTGATGTAGAGATAGAAGTATGCGATGGAGCACCATCCTGCTGCAAAATTTGACCCCTTTTATGGTTGGGAATGTAAGAGGTAGCTAATACTTCTTGATATTTTAGGCTCTTGATATTGCCTTCCACCCTGCAAATGTCTCGCACACCCCCATACTGGATGTAACCCCAGACCATGATTTTTCCGCCACCAAACTTAACTGTTTTCTGGGTGAATCTTGGATCCATGCGGGCTCCAGTAGGTCTCCTGCAATATTTGCGGCGGCTGTGATGTAATTCAACCGAGGATTCATCTGAGAAATCCACCTTCTGCCACTTTTCCAGTGTCCATCCTTTTAGCAGGCTGTGGGCCTTGGCAAATGCCACACGGTTTTTTAATTGCCTTTTGTTTAGTGCTGGTTTCTGTGCACTGATTCAACCATGGAGGCCATTTCGAGACAGAATTCTACAAACTGTTCTGGTTGACACAGGGACTTGAGGTGACCAGGCCTGGTGGAGCTCTGCTGCAGTGGAAAAGGGGCTGGCCTTGGATTTTCGAATCAACAAACGGTCCTCCCGAGCAGTTGTCTTGCGGGGTCTGCCGGACCTGGGCTTGTCCAAAACATCTCCAGTCTTTTCAGATCTTTTTCTTATTCTTTGTACTTGACGCTGAGACACATTGAAGGTGTCAGCCACCTCAGCAGTGGATCTGGTCTTCAGCCTCTTGATAATTAACGCTTTGGTCTCAGGGTGGATCTTAGGCATGTTGTCAGAGGTCAAGTTGCAGTTGATGTGAAGGTCTGGTGTGCTGGGGTTCTTTTTATACACACCCACTAATTGATTGATCAGTAACTGATCACAGGTGAGGCTGTAATCTAGGATTGGGTGCATCATATGACAAGGCGACAAGACTTTTGTCTTGCCAAAATCTGACCTTTCTGTGTTCATTAAATGATCAATCTTTCTTCAGTGAAGCAAATTTATTTTAGTATATTGAGCATAATTTGGGAGGGTTTTAGCTTTCATATGAGACATTTCTAAAACCAATCGATTAATTTAAAGTCAGGTTATAAGCTTTTGTTTCTACAAAATGGATAAGCGACAAGACTTTTGTCAGAGACTGTACATTCATCCCATACTCCACACAACTGAACAACTCACCCTTATGTAACAGTAACAGATAATACTCCCTACAACTGTACAACAACTCACCCTTATGTAACAGATAATACTCCCTACCATTTTCTACTGTGTGTCATAGTGTCACATAGTCAATACAATACAATCTGATTAGAGTTACAGAAATTTAATGAAACAAAATTGGGAAAAGTTTGGAATATTTTATTGTCTTTAGATTTTAGCAGCAAAAATCAAACACAAATCCAAATGTTCCCCAAATTCACATCATAAAAATATAAAAAATATAAAAGTGCTAAATTTAAAAATAAAGAATTTTTCGGTGCCCTGAAAAAACTATATGTTCGATCACAGGGAACCGCGAGTCATTAGAATGGATTTAGAACAGAAAAATAATTACCGTATTTTCCGGACTATAAGCCGCTACTTTTTTCTCACACTTTGAACCCTGCGGCTTATACACCGATGCGGCTAATATAATATGGACGGATTATTCGTCTATGAACACAGCGGATGTGCGCGCAGCTCGAGTGCAGAAAGCGCCGCTGTCTGTGCGGTGAACATGGGTTAGGGTTAGTTAGAACACTCGCTAGCGCTGTTGTCAGCACTAAAACAGTTTATCGCTGCGTGATAAAATAAGTTCTGCTGCTAAATGAACATTAGTGAGTGGGATACGTCTTAATGACCCGTATGTGTTAAATGCAGGCGAGGCGTAAATGACGAGACGAAACGTCTCAAACTTCAGTAGCTGGACATCCACTCATACATGATCGATACAACTAACCCCGACCCCCGGGAGAGCCTCAAATCCTGTTGAAATCCTACAAGACACTGACATGATCCCAGACAGGACAGCGGCTCTTTCTGCTCGAGACATGCGCAGTAGAGCGCCAGAGCGACTCTCGCGCGTGACGAACTGACTCAATGCAAAAAGACGACAAAAGCTTTAGAGGCAATACAAGCAGATGCTCGGAACTTGAAAACTTCTTGAAGACGTGGACACCTGCGGCTTATAGACAGGTGCGGCCTATATATGTACAAAAATAAAATTCTTTGAAAATTTAGTTGATGCAGCTTATATTCAGGTGCGCTCAATAGTCCGGAAAATACGGTAGTTATGGAGACGTTATAGAGTTAAGATACAAACATTTACTTAAAGAGGGGGTATCTGACTTCTCTGGGGTATTAAAGAGGGGGTATCTGACTTCTCTGGGGTATTAAAGGGGGTATTTGACTTCTCTGGGGTATTAGACTGGGGTATTTGACTTGTATGGGGTATTAATTGTAACACATCACATATTTAGATCACCATGTTACGTCAGTTTCATTTTTGACGCTCCCGCCTCTTGCTCTCTGTGCTAAGTCGCTCCCCCTTCAGAGTGCTATCACAACACAAACTCCTGCACATCACATTAGGTTTGTCCAGTTGTTGTGTTCAGTTTCGTATCATATTTTTGTATATTTATGGAGAATTGTCGTGTGGGATCGTACTACTGACCGAAAGGAGGATTTGAACAGGGCACAGGAGAGATCACTAGATTACTCAAACATGCAGGGATGATTTAAAACCTCTTCAGATGTGTTTTTTGATGATTTTAACATGAAAGCTAAAAAAAAAAAGTTCATTTTGCATAATACCCCCTCTTTAATATAGAAGTAGATTTAAAAAACATAGAAAATCCTTTGGCAGTTCACAGCTTTGTCTTTATCAACATTATTCAAGCCACGTGTTTCAGAGTGATAAAAAAAAAAAAAAAAAAGAACACTGTTGCCATAGCGATTAACAATTCAAAATAACATCTTTGGAATAATAAAAAGTCCTCAAGATGGCGTCTACAGGTGAGAGTCTCAGGTGGAGTTTTCTGTGTGTCAGGTGCAGATTTGTGGACCTGGTTTGTGGTTCTTTTCTCTAATTCCTGAGCCAATCCACATGAAACAAAAACAAAAAGTTCAGCCTCTCTCGTTCATAAAGTGAGATTTTTTCACTAGAGATTCAGAAAGTGGGATGATTCTCGCCAGCTGAAAATATTTTAAAACCATAAAAGATTAAGATGAATATATAAAATAATGAGAAGGTTCAACATTTGTGGATCGGAGGTTTGGAGATTTCTTTTAGGGGCCAATATGGATTTATTTATTAATTCATTTATTTATTTATATTTTTTGAGCCGATACCGATATCCAGTATTACGCCTACTGCTGTGGCTGATAACCAATATTTGCCAATACTTCATGTTCGATATTTTACGTTTAAAATCCATAACGAGGCCCACAAACGTATCTTAGTTTCAAATAAAGTTCAAAAATTTTTACTTTTGTATAAATAATAACACAATTTGAACAGTATTTTAGTGGGATATAAAATAAGTCCTTCCATGTTTACAGATAAATAAGAGCCGTAAGAGACAAATACAGCCATAGAACACACGAGTCTGTTCAAAAAGGACACTCAGACTAGGGCAACGATATCGGCGGATACCGATCCTGGTACCGATGTATCGCCCATCCCTAATGTCTTTCCAAACTCCCGTAGAGTTAGATACACACATACACAATTAAACACTGGTACAAATTTCCTCAGAATATATTTATCCATAAAAGTTTTCAGTGGTTCTTCTTCATGTGGTTTTAATAACTCTTCATAATAAATACACAAACCTATTTCAGCTGCTGCACATTCAAAAAGTTCTAGCTGCCTAAAGCTCCAGTTAAACTTTAATCTGAGCTTCATTTCAACACGTCTGACTAGAAAGAACTAGTTGGAACTACAACAGGTGAAGCTCATTGTTGAAAATCAAAAACAGGACCACGAACGCTCGGGCTGATTACAGGCTCCTGAAAACGTGCTGTTTAAATCACTTTTGTATTTCTGCTTGAATTTTTAGACAATCTTAAATCATTTTTTGTCTGTGTTTGCTAATGTGTGTGTATTGTGTCACCACGGTAACTGCTGAACCACGTAGAGATACATGCGGAACACCCCCAGCCCAAACTCAGGATTCTAAATTTGCGATTTGTTCCATTGTTCACGGCCTGTCCCACCTCTGCTCCTCCATCTCAGGTCTTCTGCTGTAGGGCTGTGGTCCTCTCAGGTCTTCTGCTGTAGGGCTGTGGTCCTCTCAGGTCTTCTGCTGTAGGGCTGTGGTCCTCTCAGGTCTTCTGTTTCAGGTCTTCTGCTTTAGGGCTGTGGTCCTCTCAGGTCTTCTGCTGTAGGGCTGTGGTCCTCTCAGGTCTTCTGCTGTAGGGCTGTGGTCCTCTCTGGTCTTCTGCTGTAGGGCTGTGGTCCTCTCAGGTCTTCTGCTGTAGGGCTGTGGTCCTCTCAGGTATTCTGCTGTAGGGCTGTGGTCCTCTCAGGTCTTCTGCTGCAGGTCTGTGGACTCTGAGGCTGGTGGAGCCTGGACTGAAGAGTCTGAGATCAGCTCTGGACCATGTCTCTGATCCTGTCGACAGCAGCAAGAAAAACACAGGTTCAAAATCACAAATCAAACTATGTGAATGTTATAAGCACAACGCTGAGACAAACTGTCAAAGGGACTAAAGACAGGATTAGTACAGAGCCCCACCTGTCTGTGTCCCGCCACCAGGACTAAACACCTGGAGGAACAGGACCTTCTCCTCTGCTGCCCTCACCTTCTAGAACTCCCTGCCCAAACACATCAAAGACTCATCTACACTCCCCATGTTTAAAAATGCCCTGAAAACTCATCTCATCTGTGTTTGTCTGTTTTGAACCGTGTGAAGCGTCTTTTAGTGTCAAGAAAAAAACACTATACAAGTGTTGTGCATTTTATTTTTTGAAGAATCTTCTTTTCTTTGAGGCCTGTATTTGAGGTCTGTGTTCAAGGTCTTACCCTGTTGTTTGAGGTCCTACTGTGTTTGAGGTCTTACTCTGTGTTTGAGGTCTGTGTTTGAGGTCCGTGTTTGAGGTCTGTGTTTGAGGTCTTACTCTGTGTTTGAGGTAGGACAGGTAGGTGTCCCAGCCCAGAGTCACTGTGTTGATGTAAATCACTCGAAACTTTGGAGGCAGGAAGTAGAAGTTGATCATCTGAGCGGCCGGCCACACGCACCAGTCCGCCTGGAAACAGACGTTTAAATACAGACGTACACGTTTAAATACAGACGTACACGTTTAAATACAGACATACACGTTTAAATACAGACGTACACGTTTAAATATGAAAACACTGAAACTCAACACTCGACATGTCGGCCAATCACAGCCTGTGACCTTTGCGTTTCAGCCAATCACCTCTCAAGATTAACGATTAAAAGGTAGAATAAAAGCACAACCATAAAATCATAAAATAGCAGTAAAAATAAATAAAATAAAAACACATCACATTGTTTTCACAGATGACAATCATGTTTTTTATTCACAATTACAAAAAATACAAAACTTTTAGGTTCTCAAGCCGGTTATCCAATTAGAAAGCAGAATGAGTTCCTTACTTTGGGTTGCCAGATCCTATGACTAAAATCAGGTTGTAATAAACCCAGAAGAGCTCTGTGACGTGATGTGTGCTCAAACGACACAGAACGGACTCCAGGATCAGTTTGTAAACAGTGCAGGATGTTACAGGTTTAATCTTTAAGTTTCTCCTGGTTTAATTCAAAACCAAAATGTATTCAGTGTAATTTTATCACAATAAGTGTTTAATACCTTATAAAACTCCCAGAACTTCTCTTTAAACTCGCTGCATCCGTCAGAAAAGGAGCGTCCCTCTGCCAGACCCATACCTGCAACACACACACACACACATTAAAGCTGCACTGTGTAACTTTTCTGCTGTCTGAGCCGTCAATTTCTTCATTTTCTTCGAGGAAATGTTATAGCTTTGTCTGGAATGTTCCACAGTATGGCATTAAACATTTCTATCTCCATGGAGACCAAACCAGACCAAGTTCCAGGTCAGATTTGTGGAGAGGCGACCCCGCTCACAGTCAGAATGTCTAACATGCTAAAACTATTTTATAATTAATAACATATTGCCTCAGTTTTCTCCACAGAAAACACAAGGTTTTTATGATCTGTGAACCACGTAAATCATAATTTTATATTTTGTTAATTTTACAATACGATAAAACAACTGTATTTTAATATTATTATTTAATAAACACATTCCCCACAGACAAACTCATGTTGGATTCTGGCAGCAGATCTGACATGTGTCGAGGTCATTTCATAACTGTTTGTTTCTTACAGTGAAGTCACACTGGGGCGTTTTACATGCATCTCTATGGTGGAATGTTCAGCAGTTACCACTGTGACACAATGCTCACATTAGCAAACAGGTAAAAAAAAAAAAAAAAATGGATTTAAACAGCACATTTTCAGGAGCGTTCATGGTCCTGTTTAGGAGTTAAACTAAACTAAGATCTGTAAGATGAACCCAAGATGGCGTCGTATTGTTTTCAGTGGCCTGTGCTCATCGGTGCATCTCGCCAAAAAAGATTTTTACTTCCACGTTACTTGAATACTGGCCTTACGCCGCTTTTAGGCGCTTTGAGGAATTCAACATTTTTTAAAAGTTCATATTGTAAAAATACAGAAGAATCCCTAGGATGTCCTGTCAGCCGAACACGGGCAGTTTGATTTCACAAAAAATGCATTGCCGGAGCTGCAGTACCTGTAGCGGCCACTAGTCTGTCTGCCTTATCCAGTTTTTATTACAGATCCAGATAAACCGATTATTTCTGGTCAGACTGTGTTAAAACAAAGCTCAGATTAAGCCCAACCTGAGTAACAGAGCTTCAGACAGAGCAGTGCCTACAGTTAGCGTCACACTCCCCTGGGTATGTTGATGACATCAGCTACAAAGGCTCTACAATTAATCTTTTAATAATAATAATAATAATAATAATAATAATAATAATAATAATAATAATATTATTATTATTATTATTATTATTATTATTATTATTATTATTATTATTATTATTATTATTAAGAAGAAGAAGAAGAAGAAGAAGAAAATCCAAGGACAGGACAGACAAAACAGTAATGAGGAGCAGTCGTGTGGAGAAAGTGTTTTGGGCGTTTTTTTATAAATAGTTTCTTAAAATAAACGTTTCACTGTTCCTTGAGTTTCCCGTCAGATTAAATCAAAGTTTTATGTCGCTGTATCTTTTAATCCTCTCTTCTGTTATCTACGACCTTTGACCCGTTCTTCTTTGATACTCCCATTGTAGATTTGAAAGATAAGCGGTCTAAAGGTCAAACTCTGGAAACTTTAAATTCATTCCCCTTAAACCAAGTGTTCTCCTTGACACACGCCAAAAAATATCAAATAAAATGACAATTATTTATTTAAACATTAAAACTCAGAGCGGTGGTGCGTCCTTCAGCTCTGTGGTTTTTAATTTTAAGTGTGAGAAACTTAACAAATCAAATCAGTTCACCTGCTGTAGTTCTAACCAAGTCTACTTTTTCTGTATTCAAATAAAGATCAGACTTCAGACAGAGTAGTGCTTTCTGTTAGCTTCACACCCCAGTATCAAAGTATCAACTGTTCCAACATTTTCCCCTTCAAACCCCCGTGGTTAAAGCTGCACTGTGTAACTTTTCTGGTAGACGGTCCGTCAAATGCTTTTTTCCATATTATTGCTTTGTCTGGAATGTTCCACAGTATGGCATTAAACCTTTGTATCTTCATGGAGACCGAACCGGATCATGTTACAGGTCAGATCTGTGGAGAGGCAACCCCGCTCACAGTCAGAATGTCTGTTTTTCTAGACCAGGGTTCGGCAACCTTAAATACTCAAAGAGCCATTTGGAGCGTCTCCCACAGAAAAGAAAACACCCGGAGCCACAAAACCCTTTTGACTCTAAACCAGTGCTAACCAGGGGAACTACAGGCAAAACTACAACTCCCAGAAAACAGACTACAACAAGCGCCATCCTCCACTACAGCTCATAAGCGCGAGTCTTAAGAGAATTATTTACACCTTTCAGTCTTTTCATCACAACAGTAGCAACATAAATAAAGTGCATGAGTGAAATAAAGAACTGCGCTGCACACGTACGACCTGCACACGTATAATCTCTGAAAAGTTTAACATGAACCATCTCCAACACGATAGAAGCACAGAACAGACTCACCATAGGCAGAACATCCCTCAGTCACAGAAAGAACACGCATATTCCACTGCCCTTTAGTCCGACAGAAGCTGACCGCATCAGCGGCACAAGGAGCGAGCTGTTTTTTCAGCGCTTCTAGTTTATGCAAATGAGCCATGTGGTTTTAAGTTTCACTTCTGTATAACGTAAACAAATGTGCGCAAAGCTGCATTAAACACATTATTATTTGAGTCCTCCTCGTAGGAAATAAAAATCCAAACTTAAATTATCCACTGTCGCGTGTACCGCGTGTACCAGTCTCATCAGCCGTGAAAGCAAATGAATCTGCCCACGTAGCATTAAGCGTTCTGTTTTCTTCAGAAACTTTTCTTTTCTTGGATTTATCATCATTGGGCTGAAAATCATACTGCTGATGTAGGTGCCGGTAAGTCCGGGCTGCCAGTGTGTGCGGGTGGCGCACATCGGTGGCTTTGACGCATGTTTTGAGCGACAAAAATATTAAAAATGTTTTATTTAAATGTCACAAGATTACCATTATCTACAATTTTAGATTTACATTTAAAAACGAACAAACTAAAATAAAAATACAATGTAATTAAATACTCATTATTATTTTCCAAAGTCACAGGGAGCCGCGACAGAACGATGAAAGAGCCACATGCGGCTCTGGAGCCGCGGGTTGCCGACCCCTGGTCTAGATATTTTTGAGCTATAAAACCACCTGTGATTGAATAAATGAGGTTAATAAATGTTTAATGTCACACTGTGGAACATTTCAGGCAGAGCAGTGACGTATCCATAGAAACAAGCAGGTGACGGACCGCCAAGTGAAAAGTTACACAGTGCAGCTTTACCTTTAACCCTTTAACCCTGATCTCACCTGCGAAGTACCAGAGCCCCATGACCGGAGAGGCCACTAGCTGATCCACGAGGACCTTCTTCCCCACGGTGGAGAGCGCCCGTCCCATCAACACCCGGTCCAACCACGAGTACCAGAAATGGAGCAGGGGCCCGAGCGAGCAGCCCACCACCAACATGCGACCTGCAGATACAGAACGAGAGAAAGAAACACGATTCAACGCACAGTACGGACGGAACGGTATCCAAATCGCTCTGTTCGATATTTATTACGATATTTTGTGGAGGCGAACAAAACGAGAATACTGTGCTACATTTTCTTCTTTAAATGCCTTGACAAGACTTCACCCAAAGAACTGAGACTGAAAAGAGCTTAGAACAATTATTTCTCCCCAAGTCAATAAACGTTATTCGTAAATCACAAAATAAAGGTGGTTTTGACAATTATTGAACATTAATGAGAATATTTTATTGTTGACCACTCCATTCAGTGTAGTGAAGACTGCAGGGGGCGCTACACTGGAGAAACAAAACAGCCACTTCACAAGAGGAGAGAGCAACACGGGACCTCAGTCTGCCGTACATCTCCACCTAAAAGGACCTCAGTCTGCCGTACATCTCCACCTAAAAGCCACGGGCCACTCCTTTGAGGACAGTGAGGTCCAGATCTTGGCCAGAGAAAAGAACTGGTTTGAGCGGAGGAGTTAAAGAGGCTATTTTTGTCAAGAAAGAGAATCCTTCCTTGAATAGAAATGGAGGTCTCAGACCTCATTTGTCTCCATCTATAACTCTATCCTCAAACCTAAATCAAAACAAACAGAGAAAACAATGGGACTAGCCAGGACATGTCCAGAGGTGTGAAAACACCATCATGGCCCTGAATGGATATGCTAACTACTCCCCCACTCCCACTCCATATTGAATAGACTCACCTGACTAACAGAAACTGTAAACAAATAGGTGTGGGAGTCTCAGAGTAATTTCATTGTAGTTAGCGCCCCCTTCAGGCAGATATAAAGCAGTGTCCACCAGCGTCTGACCAGAACTGAAGAAGCAGCTTGGATGAGCTGCGAAACGTATTCGACCAAATAAACTTTTGTCCAGTTGACAAATTGAATTTCTCCTTTTCCCTGGATTCTACCTGGACGACTGAGGGATTCTACATCAATAACAATAACATCTCTTTAATTCAATGGACAGAAGCAGCTGACGGACCCTCCACTAGAAAAGTTACATAATGCACCTCTAAAATGAATAACTGTTGGTTGAAACCCCCGGAGTAGGGAGAACAGACGTCCCTATTCACCCTGGACAGTCCCAGTTTTGAGTCCTGTGTCCCCTGTCCAAGGAGATTTGTCCAAAATCACCGGTTTGTCCCAGTTTTATACAAGAAATGTCCCAGGTGTCGCTATTTGTATATATTTATTTATTTTGCACGTATATAACTAGATAAAAAAGTTCCAGAAGAGGCAAAAAACCCAAAAGGGGCTGATATTAAAGCCTCCACCTTATGAAAACATTAAAATTGAACATTAAGCCGCGCGTTACTAAAAAAACGACATTTACACACCGTAGATTAAAAACATCTGATTCAAACATGGATTAAAACACAGTGAAACATCCAGAAATGAACGATTATCAAACATTTATCATGAAATATCAAACGTTTCCTCAAATTCTTTTTAAACGTTTCTGATGTCATCACTAACAGATCTGAAAATTACCACCTCTAAATCCAAGCAAAACTGAGGTCGTGACACATTTTGGAACACGAAAATTACGATTTTGACGAGTTTTGTCTCTGTGAATCTCTGCATTGGTTTGAAAGTAAAATGTGAAATGTGTAGTCGTATTATAAAGAATTGTCTACATAAAAATACACATTTGATAAATATGAATTAATATAATAAATATTAGGAATGTTAAGTTTGATGAATAAATTAGCAGACGATGTGTTTTGACCAAATCTGATCCCTCCCAGCAGTAAAGAGCAGGGCTGGCGTCATTAAGCAGTTGGCGATACGATACAAACCTCGATACAGTGAACTTTGGATTATCTGATATATTTCAAATCAGTTTGATACGGTTCAATAAAAATAAAGGCTAAATCGTGGCTGTGACGCTAAAAGTCTTTGTTAAACCACTTCTTGTGCAAAGTTTATAAGAAACATGCTCATTTTAATCGTCAAAACAGTGAAAATGTCAAATGTGTCGCATAAAAAACGTCTAAACAAACAACAAAACTGTAGCGCTGTGACAAAATAATTTAGTAAAATAAACCAAAAACTATTCTTGGCAGCACACGATATCGATACTGTATCATCACATTAAACAATACGATATATCGATATTTCAATATTTTTGCACACCTCTAGTAAAGAGAGGCGTAAATTGTTATTTGTTTAGGTAAAATATAGAAAAGCTGCTTAAAAATGACCAAAACACAAAGAAAATGTGATTATACTGACTCATGTTGGTCATAAATGGGTCGAGTGCAGAACATTTTCCTTAATTACGCGTTACTCGTTTCACTATTTTATCATCACCAACCACAAACTGAGAGTGTCCCAGTTTTTGAGTCTGAAAATCTGAAAATAAAAAAGTGTTAGAGTTTCCCCCTGTCCCTGTCCCCCCGCTGAGTCCCTGTCCTGCCCACACCTGTCCTCCTCCAGTCCCGCTCATGTCCCGGGTCTTTGTGCTTCTCCCAGGTCTGCTGCAGGATGTCCCCGAGCCCGAGCATCCCTCCGCAGCTCACGGTGTTGGTGAGGAGCAGGTACCGGCCCTGGAACAGCGGCCTCCAGAAGAACCGGATCCGCACCAGGAACTCTCTGCCCGCCTGAGGGAGCATGTCTGCGGCCGGAGATCAGCCTGAGTCCCGCGGTGCGTGCGCGGAGGACGGAGGACGGAGGGGACACTTTACCGACAGACACGCAGGCATACGGGGGAAATAAAGAGTTTTAACGGGACAAACAAGCGTGTCAGACACGGAGGACAGGGTACACATGAGGGAACAGCAGGGTCCAAAGTGCAGAGGACAGGGGCAGGATGTGGAGGCGCCCTCTGCTGGGGCGGAGGAGGTACTGCAGCATTTCATGTGTTTAATTAAACTTAAAACTTAGACAAACTTTACTGATCCACAAGGGAAATTATTTGGACACAGCAGCTCAAACATCACAATATAATATAATAACAGAGAAATAAATGGTAATAATAAATAAATGTATATGTACAAGTCAAAATAAAATGTTTAAAATAAAAGCTTCTATATTTCACAAAATGGACTCTTGTGAGCTTAAAGCCATGTTATAATGTTTCCTCAACAAAAACAGATGTGGACTTGTGTCTGAGTAACTCTTTATTATTCATCTATCTACATCTCCAAAGCTCAAAACGCTCTCTTCCACTTTGTGATGTCATGAAGTGGTAGTTTTTTTTTTTAAGTGAACAGCTCCTTTACCTTTAGTTCAGTAGAGATCGACAATTCCAGGACTGAAATGATCCAAATGATTCTAGTGAAAGTGTGTGGAGTTTAAAAACACAGTGGAGCACTTCCTGTATCACCACATGATGACATCACAAGGTGGAACAGAGTGTTTTCAGTTTAAAAGAGAAGATCTCAGCGTAAATCTGCAGGTTTGTGCGTTAAACGTGTGAATGAAACAAACACAACTCCAGGTGTTTGTGACGAGGAAACGACTTTAAAACATCAGAAAATAGTGACATATGGGCGCTTTAAAAATGTAAAAAAAAAAAAAAAAAAAGTATTTACTTTAAGATCATGGTTTAAATGAAAAGAAACCTTGAGACTAGATGTGTGTAGAATCCCTCAGTCGTCCAGGTAGAATCCATAGCAAAAGGAGAAATTTAATTTGTCAACTGGACAGAGTTTATTTGGTTGAATACGTTTCGCAGCTCATCCAAGCTGCTTCTTCAGTTCTGGTCAGATGCTGGCGGACACTGCTTTATATATATATATATATAGATATAAAGCAGTGTCCACCAGCATCTGACCAGAACTGAAGAAGCAGCTTGGATGAGCTGCGAAACGTATTCAACCAAATAAACTCTGTCCAGTTGACAAATTAAATTTCTCCTTTTGCTTCAGACTAGATCTTTGCTTTAGACTTTAAATGAATGAAGAAACAACTGCGCTCGTCCAAACATGGTGTCAAATGCAGGTCATGTTATGTTGATAAATTTGGATATATTTATAGATAAAACATAAAACTACCTAAACAAAATTACCACAGGATCGTGCACACATGAGAAAAACGATCTTGTGAGTTTTTTTTCCCCCTGAATTTAACTTCGGGTTGGACAAAAAAGAGTTAAGAGCTGGTGAGTTACGCAATTTGAGACGCTGCAGTTCCAAGAAGCAGTAAAAAACAAACCCTTTTCTCCATGGAGATGTTATTGCTTTGTCTGGAATATTCCACAGTGTGGCTTTAAACCTTTCTATCTTCACGGAGACCAAACCAGACCAAGGTCCAGGTCAGATCTGTGGAGAGGCGACCCCGCTCACAGTCAGAATGTCTGTTTTTCTAGGTATTTTTGAGCTCTAAAACCACCTGTGATTGAATAAATGTAAAGTAGAGCTGTTTAATGTCACACTGTGGAACATTCCAGGCATCTCCATAGAAACAAGCAGGTGACGGACCCCTAGCCAAAAAGTTACACAGTGCAGCTTTAAAGTATTACGTAAAATAAATACAAATAGTGAAGTCAAAATTGTGAAATGGATTGTACTTTATTATTATTATTATTATTATTATTTATCGCAAATTATGTCAAAATCTCGTCTTGTCTCGTTCTCTTGGACCCGATCTCGTCCCACCCTTATTTATAAATCAATCGATCAATTAATCGATCAATCAGAATGACTTTTATGAATCCGTAAGTCTATCTCCTTGTTTGGAATTAGAGTCACAACACAGTCCCACAGCCCCATGATTTTTTATTATTTTATTTGGCAGATATAAAATTAAATTGCCAAAAATGCACTATTTGAGATCAGTTTTAAATGTGCACTGTGTAACTTTTCGGTTGGGGCTCCGTCACCTGCTTGTATCTATGGATACGTCACTGCTCTGCCTGGAATGTTCCACAGTGTGACATTAAACAGCTCTACTTTACATTTATTCAATTACAAGTGGTTTTAGAGCTCAAAAATACCTAGAAAAACAGACATTCTGACTGTGAGCGGGGTCGCCTCTCCACAGATCTGACCTGGAACTATAACTTGATCTGGTTTGCTCTTCATAAAAATAGAAAGGTTTAATGCCATACTGTGAAACATTCCAGACAAAGCAAAAACATCTCCATGGAGAAAAACATTTGCTTAACTTTTTCCTCCGTCAGAAAAGCTGCACAAACTAAACTAAACTAAAACAGCCTCAAATAGAAAATTGAAATCGGTTTTAATTTTGAGTAAATTACACATCTGTGACCTGCACCATCACACTGTAGTACTCTGGTTTATTTTTAAGTTGTTGTTTTTTTATTTACAATTTTATTATTTAGTGGTATTCTTGCTTTTATTTTTTATTTTATTAGTTTTATTTTCTTACCGAGGACTAGTGGAGATAAATGGAGCTTTTATTTTATATTTCTACTGTTTTTTGCAGCAATTTGTAAACTGTTTTATTTATGAAATGTGCTAAAGAAATAAAGTGTATTGGATTGGTTTTATTGGCGTTCTAACCTCGTGTTCTGTAATATCGAGTTCATCGTCGTGTTTTTGTTCGCGCTCGTGGCTCCCGCTGACCTCCGGATCAATAATTCATCCTCTCCGCGTGCCTCGTCAATATTTAACGTCAGGTGCAGGTTTTTTTGACGTAAAGTAGCGGCTCGTGGTTGCGGCACGGCTCCTGATTGGTTTAAACGTCTGTCCATCCCGTGCGTAATCCCGCCCATCTGTCATTCATTTGGCGTCCGTCTCCTCGTGTGCGTAAAGCGCACGGAAAGAACTGGGAGGCAATGGACTTTTCAAAATAAAAGCATTTGCACAAGAATACTAATAACACTGAGTGAATAAAAACATAAAAACATAAATTCCAGAGGGTAACAGTCCAGATTTTGAATTTATGGATTTTCTTTTGGAGGATTTCATGTGGAAAACGTCGTCAGACACAACGTTCACTCGGCGTTTCAGCCATTCTTCAGTAGGTTTTATCAAGTCGCGGTTACCGGAAGACGTTTGGAAACATCCGCATGACGACTTCCGACGTAGTTCCCGACAATGGGCATGTGATAAAACAATAAAACCGTCGATTCAGCAGCAGCGTCTTCACAACCTGCCGAAATTTTCCACGGAGGACGGGGCTCTAATCGTGTTTCCGATGTCACTCACAGGCGGCTGGTCGGAACTGTTGATCCGCCAAACAGAACGGAACGCCATAACAACATGTTTTAGACAAATTATAAAACACAAATGAACAGGTAATTTATAAAAGTAAAAACGAAAGAACACAATGACGTCTAGATGAAGAAAACCGGGACATTTTCTCGGTTTTCCCAGATTTTGAGCCCAAAGGAAGTCGCCATCCGCATGTTTCCGAACGTCTTCCGGTTTTGTGTTGTAAACGTGAACAAAGCCCATACCGCCGGGGCCCCTCATCAGCAGCTATGGGACCCGTCTCCAGATCTGGGATAGAGATGCTGTTGCTTTCCCTGGAATGTCCCTTAGTATGACTTTAAACATTTTCATCTAACATTTATTCATTACATGTGTTTCTGTTGCCCAAAAATACAACAATTCCTTCTGTGAACAGGGGCGACTCTCCACAGATCTGACCTGTAATGTGCTACATAGGTTTAATCTATACTGTGGGACGTTCTAGACAAAGTAGTAACATTACCATGGAGACAAGCAGTCCCTTTTTTGGTTGTTCTGCACGTTTAGTCCTCTGTCCATCAGATATTTAGTCAGATTTACAAATAAACTCATAAAAATTCCTCTGTCACCTGCTTGTTTCTATGGATACATCAGTGCTCTGTCTGGAATGTTCCACAGTGTGACTTTAAACAGCTCTGCTTTACATTTATTCAATCACAGGTGGTTTTAGAGCTCAAAAATACCTAGAAAAACAGACATTCTGACTGTGAGCGGGGTCGCCTCTCCACAGATCTGACCTGGAACTTGGTCTGGTTTGGTCTCCATGGAGATATAAAGGTTTAATGCCATACTGTGGAACATTCCAGACAAAGCAACAACATCTCCATGGAGAAAAGTGTTTGACGGACCCTCCACCAGAAAAGTTACACAATGCAGCTTTAAGGGACAAACGTTGAAAATGACAGTTTTATAGCAGCTTGTCGCAATTTTTTGACTATTTTTCCTCTTTTAGCTGTCCCACGGTTATGTCTAATGGTGATTCTAAAAAATAAACAATAAAAAAATAAACTTTTACTGCTATACAATGGATTTCTTTTGGTAAAACAGTGTAAATTTGGTTAATAAGTTCATAAAAATGCTCTAAAACCTCTAATTATTTCTGCCGTTCCCATACTGGTGCACGTGACCACACCACGTGACTCGCACAGGCCCTTTCACAGTAAAATACTCGCTGCTTTTATTGTGAAAGTCTGTCCCGGACGCGCGGCTCGTCCTGTCGCGCTTGACTCGACTTCTGCGGTCACTGGACGCGGCGGAGCTCAGCCTCAGAGAAATCCACAAAGGTACGATTTTATATTTTATTATTTTATTTCCCCGCATCCAAACCGCGCGTTTTAATCATATTTCCCAAACAGATTCATTTCCTACATTTTTATCTTTGTGTTTTGGCTGATTTTTGGAGGAGGTGCGCGCTCTTCAGGACGCCTGCTGTGCCCGATGCGTAAAACCGGGACAGCTGGAAGGGAAAGCGCCGCGTTTGCCCGTGTTCTCCGCGTTTATCCGCTATTTCTACGTTTTTATTTGGTATTTTTCTTGTTTTTTTTCCGCTTGTTTGTCAGATCAGGCTCGTGCTGTGGTCGTAACCCGCAGCGGTTTGAGGCGTTCACTGCTGCCTCGCGCTGTCCAGAAATCAAGGAAATTAATGGGAAAAATACACATCCCGTTGGCCATCCATGTGAAACAACACCGAGGCACATTTTTAGATTTTAATTTTGTATATTTTTTACATTTTAATTAGTAAAAAATCAAAAATAAACCCTAAAACGCTCCGTATAATCGTTGTTTGGAAGTGGAACGCGCATTAATGTTCCGCAGTGAGGCTCGTTATGGGGCAGTTTCCTCCGGCAGAGAAAATGAGGAAAATTCAGGCGCTTTTTGGGACACTTGTTCATTTTTTTTTGTGTAAAATACGAAGAAAAACTCAAAATGACAGAGTAGAAATAATCCTTTTATTGTCTCATTCATAATGTTTGAAACAGGAGCTTCAGTGTGGATTTACAAATACAAAAATACTACAGCGTTAGACCCAGAGTGTTCAAATACTACTACTACTATTACTACTACTACTACTACTACTACTACTACTACTACTATTCGTATTTGCGGTTTTGTTGAGTTGTGTCAATATAATATTTATTTAGCGTTTAATTCGATTCAGTTTTCAATCAGATTTCTGTATTTGTGGACACAGAATTAGAACTACTACAACTATTACTACTACTACTACTACTACTACTACTACTACTACTACTACTACTGTGAATGTGCAGGCTGCGTTTGCACACGTCACTGTTCACCTTTAGAAACTGTGATAGACTCAGATTTATCAGAGGACGGAGGATTCAGGTTTGAGTTCAGTTCAAAAACACGAGAAGAAGAGAAGAAGTTCATAAACAAGAGAAGAAGAAAAAGAGGAGAAGAAGTGCACGTGTGCAGGAGGAGGAAGAGGAATATGGCGTCGGTTTCACGTTCAGTGAGACGACGTTTTTCCCTCACGTGCAACATTTACAAACAAGTGAAGGGTGGAGATGGAGGAAGAAGAGACAGAGAGAGGGATGAAGATGGAGAGAGAGGGAGAGAGGACAGAGAGAGGAGAGAGAGAGGAGAGAGAGAGAAGAAGAGCGGGGAGGAAAGACAGAGAGGGGTGGAGGAGGAGAGAGGAACAGAGGAGAGAGAGAGAGAGGGAAGAGATGGATGAAGGGGGAGAGAGGGATGGAGGAGAGAGATTGAGGAGAGAGAGGGAGGAGGAAAGAAAGAGAAGGGTGGGGGAGGAGAGAGGAACAGAGGAGAAAGAGGAAAGAGAGAGAGTGAGGGGAGGGAGGGAGGGATGGAGAGGGAGGAGAGAGAGATGGAGGGGGAGAGGGAGGAAAGGGGGGTAGAGGAGAGAGGGATGGAGGGGGAGAGAGGGAGGAAAAAGAGAGAGAGAGGGACACAGAGAGCGAGAGAGAGGAGGAGAGAGAGGGAGAGAGGAAAGAGAGAGGTGGGGGAGGAGAGAGGGACAGAGGAGAGAGAGAGGAGAGAGGAAGGGGGGAAGGGTTTACGCTAAAAATAGCATCACTACGTTTTCTATTCTCCAACACAAATGTAGAACAGAGGAGAGAAGGAGGAGAGGAGGAGAAGAAGAGAGAATGAGGAGAGGAGGAGAAGAGAGGAGGAGGAGAAAGAGAAGAGAGAATGAGGAGAGGAGGTGAAGAGAGAATGAGGAGAGGAGGAGAAGAGTGAAGGAGGAAGAGGAGAAGAGAGAATGAGGAGAGGAGGAGAAGAGAGGAGGAGGAGAAGGAGAAGAGAGAATGAGGAGAAGAGAGGAGGAGGAGAAAGAGAAGAGAGAATGAGGAGAGGAGAAGAGAGAATGAGGAGGAGAAGAGAGAATGAGGAGGAGAAGAGAGAATGAGGAGGAGAAGAGAGAATGAGGAGGTGAAGAGAGAATGAGGAGAGGAGGAGAAGAGTGAATGAGGAGGAGGAGAGGAGGAGAAGAGAGAATGAGGAGAGGAGGAGAAGAGAGAATGAGGAGAGGAGGAGAAGAGTGAATGAGGAGAAGGAGGAGGAGGAGGAGGAGGAGAGGAGAAGGAGAAGAGAGAATGAGGGGAGGAGGAGAAGAGAGAATGAGGAGAGGAGGAGGAAAAGAGAGAATGAGCAGAGGAGAAGAGAGAAGGATGAGAAGGAGAAGAAGAGAGGAGGAAGAGGAGGAGAAGAGAGAATGAGCAGAGGAAGAGAGGAGGAGGAGAAGAGAATGAGGAGAGGAGGAGAAGAGAGGAGGAGGAGAAGAAGAGAGAATGAGGAGAGGATGAGGAGGAGAAGGAGGAGGAGAAGAAGAAGAGAGAATGAGGAGAGGATGAGGAGGAGAAGAGAGAATAAGGAGGAGGAGAAGAAGAGAGAATGAGGACAGGAGGAGAAGAGAGAAGGAGGAGGAGAAGAGAGAAGGAGGAGGAGGAGAAGAGAGGAGGAGAAGGAGGAGAAGAGAGAAGGAGGAGAAGAGAGAAGGAGGAGTGAGTCAGAGGAGGTGAATATGACGAAACATTCTGAAAGTTAAATTAGAATCACCTTATGTGTTTTAGGGCTGCAAAGTGAATGATAATCTAATATTTTTACTATTTATTTATTTATTTATTTATTTATTTATTTATTTATTTAGTTTAAAGGTGCATTGTGTAACTTTTCTGGTGGAGGGTCTGTCACCTGCTTGTTTCAATGGATACGTCATTGCTCTGCCTGGAATGTTCCACAGTGTGACATTAAACAGCTCTACTTTACATTTATTCAATTACAGGTGGTTTTAGAGCTCAAAAATACCTAGAAAAACAGACATTCTGACTGTGAGTGGGGTCGCCTCTCCACAGATCTGACCTGGAACTTGGTCCGGTTTGGTCTCCATGAAGATAGAAAGGTTTAATGCCATACTGCGAAACATTCCAGACAAAGCAATAATATGGAAAAAAGTATTTGACGGACCGTCTACCTGACCTGGACTAAGACAGCTTCAGTCAAATGAAGCTCATCAAGGTTAGCAGTTATAGGAGCGGATTTGGTTTGCGTAGTTGGAGTTCTGTATCAGGAATATAAATTGATATAGGGACAAAATAGAGAAATAAAAACCCCGGGATCACGTAGAGTGCATTCATATGAATGTCTAAGGCTCACAGCAGCAGGTACAGACAGAGGGGGGACAGTTTTTCAATACAAAGTGAATTGGAGCCAGAGTCGATAGAGCCGGAAACACGCCCATGCTCACTTCCTGTTTGGAATGCGGGGGCTAGCGGGTTAGCCATGTCCATTTCTATATACCGTCTATAGTCAGATCCCTGAAGACACATCTGGTGACGTCTGTTGAAGTCATTTGTTTTTTATGGTCGGGGTCAAAGGTTAAACGTCCACAGAGACACTCGTTCATTTGATTAAACAATCGTCATAAACCAGGAAGTCCATTGATCCTCCGCTGCACTGGCCCCGTGTGTGGCTAATGGATTATACTGTAAAGACCATTCATGGGTGGAAGTTTGTGTAAGGATGGGCGCTTTGGACAAAAATGTTTCATATTTCTTCAAAAACAAATATTTAATATGATTTTGTAGTGGTGATAATAAAAAAACAAACACTTTATTTAGACAAAATACTGTGATTTTCCACTTTAAATTGTAAAATTTTCTTTTCTATTTCCATGTGTCCTTTTATCTGTGTGAGGAGAGAGAGGAGAGGAGGAGGAGAGAGAGGGAGGGAGGGGTAGAGAGAGAGAGATGAGGGGGAAAGAGGAGAGAGAGAGGGAGGAGAGAGATGGATGGGGAGGAGAGAGGAGAGGGAGATGGAGGGGGAGAGAGAGAAATGGATCGGGAGAGAGGGAGGAGGAGAGGAGAGAGAGATGATGGGGAAGAGAGAGAGAGAGATGGATGAATGGGGAGAAAGGAGATCGGGGGAGGCGCAGAGAGAGATGGAGATGGATATGGAGAGAGGGAAGAGGAGAGTGGAGAGAGATGGAGAGGGGGAGAGAGAGATGGAGGGAAAAAAGAGAGTTAGAGAGTGGGGGAGAGAGAGATTGATGACGAGGAGGAGAGGAATGTAGGGATAGAGAGAGAGAGAGATGAGGAGGGAGAAGAGAGAGGGAAGAGGAGAGAGAGATGGAGGGGTAGAGAGAGAAATGGATGGGGAGAGAGAGGGAGGAGATGAGGGGGAAGAGAGGTGGATGGATGGAGAGAAAAGAGAGAGGAGTAGAGAGAGATGGATGTGGAGAGAGAGAGGGAGGAGGAGAGTGGAGAGAGATGGAGGAAAAGTGTAGAGAGAGATGGAGAAGGGGAGAGAGAGATGAGGGGGAGGGAGGAGGAGAGATGCACAGAGGAGAGAGAGAGGGAGGGGGGAAAGGTTTACACTAAATACAGCAAAAAAAAAAAGTCCATATCCAGCTGAGTATCTATTTTCGATATTAGTTTTAGTATCGATTAGAATCAGATTTTCGATACTTTTATTTATATTTTTACAAACATTTTCTTCAGATTAGTTTTACACAGACGATTGTGATCCAAACATCTTTCTACATGTGAAATAAAACGACTCTAAGCGAGAGCCCGTCCCTTTAAGACATCCATCTCCTGTGTGACAGTTTTAAAGGGGCGGTGCGTGATGTCATTGTCCGCCCCTTTAATTAAATGTGTCTGCTCGTAGATAATGGCATTGGGTTTTTATTGTGTGACGTCCATGTGAGGCCGAACAGTGTGACCGCCGTCTCCTCTAACACTCAGGACGTCCTCCATTAAAACCGCAGGACTGAGGAGACGGGGTGTGGGCGGGGTCACGTGTGGTGTGGGCGGGGTCATGTGTGGTGTGGGTGGGGTCATGTGTGGGTTGGATAGAGCTGTGCAATTTCTACAGTTTTATTAATGGTCAGTCTAATGGTCAGTGATCAGCTTGGTTCTTTTTAATGGAGAGGTCTTGGTGGAGGGTCCGTCACCTGCTTGTTTCCATGGATATGTCACTGCTCTGCCTGGAATGTTCCACAGTGTGACATTAAACAGCTCTACTTTACATTTATACAATCACAGGTGGTTTTAGAGCTCAAAAATACCTTCAAAAACAGGCATTCTGACTCCCATCTCCACAGATCTGACCTGGAACTTGGTCTGGTTTGGTTTCCGTGAAAATAGAAAGGTTTAATGCCACACTGTGAAACCAGAAACCAGAAAAAAACACCAGAAAAGTTACACAATGCGCCTTTAAAGAGGGAGCATTTGACTTCTCTGGGGTATTAACTGTAACGCATCACATATTTAGATCTTAATTTCACCTTTTATTGTTTTGAAAATGCCAAAACAAAGATATTAACATGTTGTTGACGCTCTGATTCCCCCTCCCCTCTTTACTCCCTGCGCTAAGTTACTCCCCCTTCAGAGCACTATCAGCGTGCATCCCGCTAATGAATCTCCTGTACATCGCATCAGGTTTGTCGAGTCCCCCTGTACAGTTTTGTATCATGTTTTTGTGTATTTATGGAGTGTTGTCGTGTGGAGCATGGGGGACGTAGACTTGTGGGCGGAGCCTCGTACAGAATCTTACAGTTAACCATAAGGAGGGTTTGAATAGGGCCCAGGAGAGATCGCTAGATTACTCAAACCTGCATGGATGACATTTAAAACCTCTTCAGGCAGGTTTTTGATGATGAAATAACGTGTGTAGAATTTCTCAGTCGTCCAGGTAGAATCCATAGCAAAAGGAGAAATTTAATTTGTCAACTGGACAGAGTTTATTTGGTCGAATACGTTTCGCAGCTCATCCAAGCTGCTTCTTCAGTTCTGGTCAGATGCTGGTGGACACTGCCTTATATCTGCCTGAAGGGGGCGCTAACTACAATGAAATGACTCTGAGACACACATATTTATTTACAGTTTCTGTTAGTTCGGTGGGTCTATTCAATATGCAGTGGGAGTGGGGGAGTAGTTAGCAGAACCATTCAGGGCCATGATGGTGTTTTCACACCTCTGGACATGTCCTGGCTAGTCCCACTGTTTTCTCTGTTTGTTTTGATTTAGGTTTGAGGATAGAGTTATAGATGGAGACAAACTAACAGAAACTGTAAACACACCATTTTGAATAGACCCACCTAACTAACAGAAACTGTAAATAAATATGTGTGTCTCAGAGTAATTTTCATTGTAATTAAGCTCCTCCCTTCAAGCAGATATAAAGCAGTGTCCACCAGCGTCTGACCAGAACTGAAGAAGCAGCTTGGATGAGAAACGTATTCGACCAAATAAACTCTGTCCAGTTGACAAATTAAATTTCTCCTTTTGCTATGATGAAATAGCGTTATAACGTGGGAGAAAGTGAAAAAAAAGTCAATTTTGCGTAATACTCTTCTCACACAGCAGGTCATGTGACTCCTCCTGGTGTTAAACTGACCCAGGTGAGCTGCAGGAGCGCTCACCTGGGTCCTGAGTGGGTTTGTCCATCAGATTACAGCATCCTCCTCCCACTGTAAACACTGCAGTTTCTGAACATGTGACACAGGCCTCGGCTCTGACTGTTTAATCCAGACACAAAACGCTTCTGTTTACCTCCATAAGACTCTTCTCCCTCTGTGTTTCTTATTCTGTAAAGCACTTGGAATTACTTTGTGTATTTAACTTCTTGGGTTCTTTTTTAAAGACAGTACAGTAAACGTGTATTTACCATGTTGACATGTTTTGGCTGCTGCATCTTCAGAACTGTCCCCAGTGTTGGTGGTGACGTGTCGTATATCAGCTGTTGTTACTTCCTGTGAGCGTGGTCAGCTGTTGTTACTTCCTGTAGACGTGGTCAGCTGTTGTTACTTCCTGTGGGCGTGGTCAGCTGTTGTTACTTCCTGTAGGCGTGGTCAGCCTGATGGACCTGGCAGGTCGCTCAGACTGACCACACCTCCCGTCGCCCGGTGCTCTCTGGAGGAGGGTGTTCCCGGTGTGTGAAAGGAGGAGCGCTCCGTCATCACGGTTAATTCTGTCCGTGCCTCGTTTCCTGATTTCAATGGCCTCCCTGATCCAGCGTTTGAACTTGTTGTTTTCCGATCCAATGACCCGAGCCCCGTCCCAGTCCAGAATGTGGTTATTTCTTTTACACTGGTCTGATATGGCGGATTTTAGGTTTTCCTGCTCTGCTTTGTCTTTTTGTGTTCTGGTGAGTCGCCCTGATGTTTCCTTTTCACATTCCTTTTGATGTTCCTTTTTTCGGATGTGAAAAGCCCAGCCTGTTTCCCCTATGTTTGATTTATTGCATGATTTGCATTGGATTTCGTAGATGGCGTTGCATTTTTGTTCTTGTGGGATTTTATCTTTGGGGTGTACTAGCTGTTGGCGAAGTTTTGTGTTTGGTTTGACTACAGTGCTTATGTTGTGTTATTCCTCTAGCGTATGGTAGTGTGACTGTGTTCTTGTGATCCTACTGCCCTCTACTGGTTCGTTGTGTTATTTTCCGGGGTTTGTTGGTTTTATTGTTGATGTGTTGTCTTTGTTTATGGCCCAGTTGGGATATTGACATTGTTTGAGTGTTTGTACGATGTGTTTCTCCTCCTCTCGGTTTGTCTGTTATGAGTGTGGCCCGTTTGAATAATGTCCGAAAGTTTATGTGCAGTGGGATGTTCGGATGTCCAGAGTAGATTTTGATGTTGCCGTCTGCAATTTGGTGGATTTTAATGTCCAAAAATGATATTACTTCCTTATACTTTGTGTACTTTGCTGTTTCGGATGACACCACCACATTCTTTAAGATAATTAAATCTCATACACATGGAGACAGCTCAAATTAATATTGTTAAAAAGCAGATTTAGGTGGTAATATAGTGACTTCTAGGGTTTAGTTACCAATAGAACGGATCAGGTTCAACCTTTTGGAGATTTCATGGCAAAGCACCCGTCTGCTGCAGGTCAAAGGTCAGAGATCCAAACAGGTGCAAACAGGGGCTACGAGGTGTTCAGTGGCGTTTGGTAATTTAACATTCGCACGAAAACTTTGAGGCTGTAATTGCTAAAAAATAAAACATCGTATACTGTTTCGAGCTGTTTCCCTCATGATTTGATACGATACTCAATACATGGCTCCCGATACGATATTATAACCTGAGATAATCGATACTGGACATGATTGCTGTACATACAAATAAATACATTTTAACAACAATATTTTCTTTGTTAAACCACCACTGGGCAAAGTGAATATGAAATGTTCGTATTTTAATCATCAAAACAATGAATATGTCAAGTGTGTCACATAAACAAGTTTCCTTCCACAAAATAAGTTACAAAATTGTAGTAATGTCCCACAAAAATGAGCTAAAAAAACACCAAAAAATACTCTTAGCGATATATTGATAAAACAGCCCACGATAACAATTCTGTATCACCAAATTAAATCTCACGATATATCGATAATTTGATATCAATGGGATCTTTGAGCTTCGATTCGCCTCAGTTAAAGCTCACAGGTTTACCACGGCTCCAGTCAAATGAAGCTCACTGAGGCCCGCAGTTATAGGGAAGCGTTTGGAGTCCATATTTGCAATTTTCCGACCGCGAGTGTCATAGCAACCAAAGAGCCAATCAGGAGTGAGGCTGTTGAAGGTAGCGGTCCTTCCCGCCCGAACCTTGGTCTGTTATTGATGTTCATTTCTTGATTTCGGGACAAAATAGTGAAATAAAAACCGCAGGATCATATAGAGCGGGTTTATATTAGACTTAGACTTGGACAAACTTTATTGATCCAGAAGGGAAATTATTTGGATATTAACATTTTAAGACCAAAACGAGGAGCCTGACAGCAGCAGTTACAGACAGAGGAGTGACGTTTTTTCAATACAAAGTGAACTGGAGCCAGAGTCGATGGAGCTGGAAGCACGCCCGTGATCACTTCCTATTTGGAACAGCTAACAGTCTATGGGCTTTACATGAAGTTTGAATGGGAATAGGCCAGTTATCCCGTTTTCAGGGCATGTACGTAAACGCAGTCACTCGTTTTTCATTTACGATTTGAGACGGTTTATGTGCCGTGATTTAAAGATCCGATATTTCACAAAATGGATTCAAGTGGTCCCGTGTCTTTTATTTATTTGACTTATTTACTGCTATTTTATGATTTATATGGTTTTGCTTTTATTTGATTTTTACTGGTTTTATTGTTTTAGGACTGGTATGATCAAATTTTTTAGCAATTTTGCTTTTTGTTGTCTTCATTTTTTGATCTCTGCGCAGCATATTGGAAACTTCTTTGTTTGTAAAACGCTCTATGGAAATAAAGTGGATTTGGATTCAAAAACAGAGCTGGAGTTGTGTTTTGTTTCATTCACATGTTTGAGGAACTCTTTATTATTCGTCTGTTTACATCTCCAAAGCTCCGAACGCTCTGTTCCACCTTGTGATGTCATGAATAGCTCCTTTTATCTTTAGTTCAGTGGAGATCGGAAAGTCCAGAGCTCAAATTATCCAAATGATTCTAGAGAAGTTGTGTGGCGTTTAAAACAGTCTTATAATTATGCAGAGTTTGTGCGTTAAATGTTTGAATGAAACAAAACACAACTCCAGGTCAACATAGATCAGAGTAGCCCATTAAAGTTGCACTATGTAACTTTCCACATAGAGGATTGTCTCCATGGAGATCTTATTGCGTTGTTTATAGCGGGGTCTCGAAATGGCCGCCGCTGACTGGACACTTCACGAGGACCAGATCCATTTTTAATAAGTCACATGATCCGGGAGGGAACGCGACACCAGAGAACTGTGATCAACAGCTCACTTCCTGTCAGGAGTCAGGGCGTCGCCATGGCAACCGCAGCAGACCAGTGTGTTAGTGGAACATCTGAACCGGGGCAGCAGCCTTATCGCCATCAAATCGAAATCACAGTTTGAATATTTTAAGCCCCACAAGCTCCTCCACAAACAACAAACTAAACGGTCTCATTCTGTTTAAAAACTGTTGATACTTAAAGCCACAGTATGTAACCTTTTAGCAAACAAAAACAAATGAAAAACAACAATCACAATAAAAGCAAAATTTAGCTTGTTTTCATAGCTCTGACAAACATAAAAAACGTGTCCTAACTGTGAGCAGGCTTGCATCTCCACAAACCTGACTCTTGTTTGGCCTGGAGCATTTTCCTGCTTGTTTCCATGGAAATGTTCCTTTGGCTATAATATTCCACAGTATGATTAAAAAAAATAATAATAAAATAAAAAAAACACTTCTATCTCCGTGGAGAATGTTCCAAAGTATGGTTTTAACTTTCTATTTCCATGGAATCATACACCTCCAGAAAGTTAGCTAACATGCTAGCTGCTGCGTTCCAAACAGGAAGTGAGCACGGCGGCGCGTCCGGCTCCATCGACTCGAGCTTCATTGGGAGCTGAACGTTGTGGGCGACGTCGCACTTCCTCAGTTCAACTTTATACAGGCAACAGTAACTTGGACACAGAATATTTAATGTCACACTGGACACGTTTACATGAGTTTTTTTAATTCTGAATTAAATAGTTCTGAATTAAATTATTCTCCTTCGAGTTTACAAGGAAATAATAATTCTGAATTGAGGTTCACATGGAAAACTTGTTAAATCGGTTTTATTTAATTCCGCTCATCGTCTGGAGGTCGGGAAGGGTTCTGATTGGACAGGGACACGAACGGATTTACGTCGACCGGAAGAAAACTCACCTTCAGCTGCTACCGGCTTTTTGTCATCTCGGTTTGTCGTTACTCCGTGGACACAAACGTGATCCAAACTTTTTCCGCAGTCGTTCCGATGATAATGAAGCAGCAGCTGGAGAATTCTATCCTCACACTTTACGTCTGTCGCTGAGGAGGAGAAGGGAAGAGCGTCGGAGAAGGAGGAAGAAGACAAACTGAGTCAACGGCTGCTCCACCTCAGCCCACTCCCACATCCCGCTCACAAATCCAAAGAGCAGTGGATGAAAGTCCGAAGAGACGACTGGTGGAGCCGGATCAGAAGGACGACCCAACGAGCATGTGCCAAATGACCGGAATTATTTTTAAGAAGAATAAATGTTTACAGGATCAAGGAATAAACTGATTCGGCTTTAAAATCGAAATAAACCACACACTTACTTCGGAATTAAGTGTTTACGTGGTCTTTTTAAAGCGGAATTCATTTTTATTTAGAGTTAAATGATTTTGATTTGGAATTAAAGCTCTCACGTAAACTGTAGAACCTTTCAGTCAAAGCAGTAACGTCACAAAGCTTTTCAAAGATTTGTTTTGGTGAGAATATCAGTCAGTAAAGTTACAACAGCTCCAGTGTGACACTGTCAGCAGACTGAGGTGACCCCACTTGACCCCTGACCCCTGCACTCTTTCGCTTTGGTCTTGATCGTTCCTCTGTCAGCTGACGCCCCCTCCATCCCTCCATGACTCCACACGCAGGTCAGAGTGAAGATTATTCCAGATAAGGCTGCAGATCTCAGACGGAGGGAGGAAAAACACCACTGAACCATTTGGTTGTATTTGACAAATACAAGCCTCACATTTCAGAACACGTTCGTACCGATCTAAACTCCACGGTTACACAGGAGAGTTTGTTGATTTTGTGGATGAAATTATGGTACTATAAAAATTACAATCTTTGTGATTTGCTCATTTCGTCCATTCAGATTGTGATTTAGACCCGATTTCATTGAATCTCGCGGCCCTTACAGAGAGACGGGTGTTGTTCTTCCAATACAAAGTGAACTGGAGCCAGAGTCGATGGAGCTGGAAGCGTGGTCATGCTCACTTCCTGCTATGTGCATTTATATAAAGAGTCTACGGGAGCGGAGGAGCGCTTGTTTTGTTGTTTTCTGTATCTGCCTCCACTCCAGAACAGCAGATATCAGGATATAATTAGAGCAGGTCCTCAGGCTGAAGCGCGGATGCCTTTAGTCACCAGGTCTGGAACATCAGAGTTTAAACATAGTATTTAAAGCCACAACGTGTAACTTTTTATCACAAAAAGTAAAGCATTTTACCAACATAAAGTCTCCAAAGTCTTGCACAATATAAATTCAAATAAAGCATAAAATAAATACATAAGCAAGTCAATTAAAAACATAAAAAATACTAAAATCAGCAAATAGAAAAATAGCAAATAAAATCATTAAAGACAGTCAGAGGACCACACGATTCTCACGGCGAGTTAAAAATATGTGTGTAAAAGTGTGTTTTTTAAACAAGATTTAAAAGAATCGACTGAAGGGGGCGCTCTTAATGTGAGAGGGAAGTGTTCCAAAGTTTGGGGCCAACCACAGAAAAGGCCTCGTCACCCCAGGATCACCCCAGGGTCACCCCAGGATCACCTCAGGATCACCCCAGGATCACCCCAGGGTCACCCTAGGGTCACCCCAGGGTCGTTCGGGCTTTTGGTCGTCTCGTTTTTGGGACGATAAGTTGGAGCTGGCCCTCAGACCTCAGAGCGAGCGAGAGAGTCTAGGAACAGTGAGATCTGAGATGTTCGTTGGGTCCATGAAGTGCTTTAAAAACAAACAATAACATTTTAAAATCAACTCTAAAATGAACGGGGAGCCAGCGCAATGAGGAGAAAATAGGTGCGATATGTTTTCTACGACGTTTACCGGTTAAAAGACACGCTGCAGAGTTTTGGACTAACTGTAAGTGTGACAGGTGAGATTAGACGTGTAGAGATAAAAGCTTGGATCACCAGCTCCAAATCGCTAAAAGATAAAACTGATTTGAGTCTGGATAAAAACCACAGGTGATAAAAACTGGATTAAACCGCTGCATTTATCGGCTTGTCAAACTTAACACAAGGTGGAACAGAGCGTTTTGAGCTTTGGAGATGTAGACAGATGAATAATAAAGGGTTACGCAAACAAAACACAACTCCAGGTCTGTTTTTGAGGAGGAAACGACATTCTTAAAGCTCACAAGAGTCTATTTTGTGTGATATAGGACCTTTTAGAAGAAATCCTCACTACACACTGCTACACTGCTCCTTCTCCACGCATATGTATATAGTAAAAATCTTAATAACCGTCTTGTTTTTGTGTCCTCTTCAGATGGCGTCCGCTAACTCCACGTACGGCCAGAAGGAGGCGTCGGACCAGAACTTTGACTACATGTTTAAGATCCTGATCATCGGGAACAGCAGTGTGGGGAAGACCTCGTTCCTCTTCCGATACGCAGACGACTCCTTCACCCCGGCCTTCGTCTCCACGGTGGGAATCGACTTTAAGGTCAAAACCATCTACCGCAACGACAAGAGGATCAAACTGCAGATCTGGGTACGAGACACAGCAGAAACGCAACAAGATACTGACCAGTACTTTGGACTTTAAAGGAGACATTGTGCTTGTGTTTCATATTTAGTTATGATCTTTGACGTCCGCGGATCATCATTTTAGAATTTGGACATTTTAAATCACAATATTCAAAACAGACGCCGACAGAAACTCAACAGCCAAATATCAATCAATACTAAAGCTAGACAGATGGTCCTTGGCCACGTTTACATGATGTTTTTTAATTCTGAATGAATTGTTCTGAATTAAATAGTTCTGACTTGAAATATTCTCCTTTGAGTTTACATGGAAATAATAATTCTGAATTGAGGTTTACATGGAAAACACGTTAAATCGTCTTTATTTAATTCCGCTCATTGTCTGGGGGTTGGGAAGGGTTCTGATTGGACAGGGACACGAACGGATTTACGTCGACCGGAAGAAAACTCACACTTCAGCTGCTACCGGCTTTTTGTCATCTCGGTTTGTCGTTACACCGCGGACACAAACATGATCCAAACTTTTTCCTCAGTTGTTCCGATGATAATGAAGCAGCAGCTGGAGAATTCTATCCTCACACTTTACGTCTGTCGCTGAGGAGGAGAAGGGAAGAGCGTCGGAGAAGGAGGAAGAAGACAAACTGAGTCAACGGCTGCTCCACCTCAGCCCACTCCCACATCCCGCTCACAAATCCAAAGAGCAGTGGATGAAAGTCCGAAGAGACGACTGGTGGAGCCGGATCAGAAGAACGACCCAACGAGCATGTGCCGAATGACCAGAATTATTTTAAAGAAGAATAAACGCTTACGCTTAAAATCAGAATAAACCACACACTTACTTCAGAATCAAGTTTATTTCCGAATAATCATTTTCATTAGGAATTAAGTGTTTACATGGTCTTTTTAAAGCGGAATTCATTTTTATTCAGAATTAAATTATTTTTATTAGAAATTAAAGCTCATGTAAACGTGGCAATTTAAACCTAGACAAAGTTTATTGATCCACAAGGGAAAATACTTCGTCACTTCGTACTACGTCACTAAATATTATAATAATAAGGTCATAATAAATTCTAAAGAAGTCGCAAAATAACAAGAGACTGGTGTCAAATAAGGCGTAATTATATAAGTGCATGTGTACAAGTAAAAATAAAATATAAAAATAACATCTCAGCTACATACAAGAGGCAAAACGGCAAAGATGACTGAGTTTTAAGAAACATTTTGTGCTTGTGTTTGCTGTATATTTATAATCTGTGGCTGTGTCCACCTTTGTCCCTAACTCCTCATTCCCTGCATAGTCCCACACTCTTTAGCGCCCCCTACAGAGTGCTCATTCATTCACACAGAGATTCGGACTCACAGCTCACAACATTCAGATCATGTGACTCTGGCGTCTGAAAAAAAGTCCAATAAACTCCGATAAAACTTGATTTCTGTCGTAAATAAAGATCAGATCAGACTGACACAAATGTTTATGGACTAACAATAATCAGATGAGTTTTTGTCACGCTGGATTTCACATAAACGGACTGGAATATTAATGCCAGAACGGTTTATTTAGTCGAGTTTTATTCAGAATCGCATCAGCAGAGCCATAAACCAGCGCTTTTCTCTGCTTCATTCAGTTAAACTCCTGTCGCTGTAGCCGTTGTTTTCCCGACTCTCCAGTGCATTGTGGTTTATATTGACGCTCCAGTGACACCGATGAACACTACTTTGAGTGCGCTACTTTTTCCCCTGGACATTCGGTCAGCCCTAAAAATGACCTCTAAATGGCGCCGTAAGTCGGGAATAATGTGGACATTTGGACATTCAAGACCACAGATGGTGTAAAGAAGTGGACTGAGGGAGTCCAGCTTCAGTCAAATGAAGCTCACTGAGGCCGGCGGTTGTAGGGAAGCATTTGGAGATGAGTTCCATATTTGGAATTTGTGCAGATAAAGAAATTAGAGGAGGAGCTGAAAGATTAATCATCACAGTTTGAACGGACACAGTGAGCAAATTCACTTTTCACAGACGCAAGTAAATCAGGTCGACCAATCATCGAGCGGCATTGAGGTGTGGGCGGAGCCAAAGGTGAAGCGCCCAAACGACTCCAAACAAACATGGCAGCGCCGACAGACGGACTTCAGTCTGAGAAAGAGGGAGGAGAGGAGAGAGAGGGAGGGAAGGAGAGAGAAGGATGGAGAAGTGAGGGGGCAGAGGAGAGGGAGAGAAAGAAAGGGAAGAGAGAGGGGGAGGGAGGTAGAGGAGACAGAGAGAAAGAGACAGAAAGCAGAGAGGTGAGACAGGTAAGAAAAGAGAGATGGATGGAGAGATGGGGGGACAGAGGAGTAATAGTAGTAGAAGGAGGGGTAGGCAGGGGAAGAGAGAGAGAAAGAAAAGGATGAGGCAGAGAGGTGAAGAAAGAAAGGGTGATGTTAGACAGAGAAGGAAAGAAGGGGGGATGACAGGACAGAAGAGAGATTGATAATAAATGTAGAACAAGGTTAGAGAGAGAGAGAATAGAGAGGAGAGGAGACAGAGGATAGAGAGAATAGAGAGGAGACAGGATAGAGAGAATAGAGAGGAGACAGGATAGAGAGAATAGAGGAGACAGAGGATAGAGAGAATAGAGGAGACAGAGGATAGAGAGAATAGAGAGGAGACAGGATAGAGAGAATAGAGAGGAGACAGGATAGAGAGGAGACAGAGGATAGAGAGAATAGAGAGGAGACAGGATAGAGAGAATAGAGAGGAGACAGGATAGAGAGAATAGAGAGGAGACAGGATAGAGAGAATAGAGAGGAGACAGGATAGAGAGAATAGAGAGGAGACAGGATAGAGAGGAGACAGAGGATAGAGAGAATAGAGAGGAGACAGAGAGAGATGGAGGGTAAAAATAGAAGTTACTCAAACTTGTGATGGGGAAAAAATCATGTGCTGCTGTGTGTGTGTGTGTGTGTGTGTGTGTGTGTGCGTGTGTGCGTGCGTGCGTGCGTGCGTGCGTGTGTGTAATAGTTTATAGTGATCAGGGTGTGTTTGTTTTATTCACCAGGTCCCTTCAGATAAAGATGAACTTGTGTGTGTAGAGAGAGAGAGAGAGAGAGAGAGAGAGAGAGAGAGAGGGGGGGGAGGGGAGAGAGAGAGAGCGAGAGAGAGAGAAAGAGGGAGACAGAGGAGGGAGAGTGAGAGAGAGAAAGAGAAGGGGAGAGGGGAGAGGAAGAGAGAAAGAGAAGGAGAGCGAGAGTAAGGAGGAGGAGACAGAAACAAAGAGGAGGGGAAGAGAGAGTGAGAGAGAGGAGGACAGAGAGAGAAAGAGGAGGGGAGAGAGAGGAGGGGAGATAGAAAGGGGAGGGAGGGGGGAAGAGTGAGAGGAGGGGAAAGAGAGAAAGAGGAGGGGAAAGAGAGAGTGAGAGGGAGGTGGGCTCATGTTTCACAAACAGATACTGAGTTTCCCAAAGTGTCTCTGATCTGGGGATGTGTAACAAGAGAAGAGAAAGAGGAGAGAAGATAGAGAGATGAGAAGAGAGAGGAGAGAAGATAGAGAGATGAGAGGAGAGAGGAGAGAAGATAGAGATGAGTGGAGGAGAGGAGAGAGTGACGAGGAGAGGAGACACAAGCACAAAGTGTCCATTGATCTGGAACAGTGTAACATGAACCACCCTGTTCCTACAAGGATGGGAGGAAGAGAGGAGAGGAGAGAGGGAGGAGAAGAGGAGAGGAGAGAGGAGATGAGAGAGGAGATGAGAGAGGAGATGAGAGAGGAGAGAGGGAGGAGAAGAGAGAGGGAGGAGAGGAGAGAGGGAGGAGAGAGAGAAGAGAGGAGAGGGGAGAGAGAAGAGAGGAGAGGGTGGAGGGGGAGGAGAGAGAGAGGGAAGAGAGAAGAGAGGGAGGAGAAGAGAGGAGAGATGGAGGAGAGAGGGAGTAGAGGAGAGAGGGAGTAGAGGAAAGAGGGAGTAGAGGAAAGAGGGAGTAGGAGAAAGAGGGAGGAGAGGAGAGAGGAGAGGAGAGAGGAGAGGAGAGAGGAGAGGGAGGAGAGGAGAGAGGGAGGAGGAGAAGAGAGAGGGAGGAGAGAGGGAGGAGAGAGAGAAGAGAGGAGAGGAGAGAGGCAGGAGAGGGGAGGAGAGGAAAGAGGGAGGAGAGGAGAGAGGGTGGAGGGGGAGGAGAGAGAGAGGGAAGAGAGGAGAGAGGGAGGAGAGAGGGAGTAGAGGAAAGGGGGAGGAGAGAGAGAGAGAGAGAGGGAGGAGAGGAGAGGAGAGGAGAGAGGGAGGACAGGAGGAGACAAAAGTACTTGTTGTGTAAAGTCTCTGAGAAGTCCAGATTAATTTAATTTAAATTTAAACGTGCCTCGTGTTCCTCTTGTGGCGTTTTTGTTTGAAGGACACCGCTGGTCAGGAGCGGTATCGCACCATCACCACGGCCTATTACAGAGGAGCCATGGGCTTCATCCTCATGTACGACATCACCAACGAGGAGTCCTTCAACGCCGTCCAGGACTGGTACGTACTGAGAAACACGAGGTACACCTGAACGCAACATAAGCAAAATAACTCCAGCAAACCCTAAACAAACTCACCTACCTGCTTGTCTCCATGGAGATGTTATTCCTTTGCCTGGAATGTTCCACAGTATTGCCTTTAACTTCATTCTAGCATTTGTTAATTATGGGTGTTTTTATTGAAGACCTGGAGAACATGCATTCTGGTGTTAGTGGGGATAGATAACTTTAATGCCTGACCATGGAACATTTCAGGCAAAACTATAACATCTCCATGGAGACAAGCAGGTGTCAGACTCTCACTTTGAGTCCGACTTGTTCCTGACTTATTTTAAAGGTGATTTGTGAAAGGGTGTGTTTGTTTTATTTTAAAGGTGATTTGTGAAAGGGTGTGTTTGTTTTCTTCACCAGGTCCACTCAGATAGACGTACTCGTGTCTGTCTGTCTGTCTGTCTGTCTGTCTGTCTGTGTGTCTGTCTGTGTAATAGTGTTACAGTGATCAGGGTGTGTTTGTTTCGTTCACCAGGTCCACTCAGATAGACGTACTCGTGTGTTGTGTGTGTGTGTGTGTGTGTGTGTGTGTCTGTCTGTCCTGTCTGTCTGTGTGTGTGTGTCTGTGGTGTCTGTGTCCTGTGTCTGTGTTCTGTGTGTGTGTGTGTGTCTGTGTCTGTGTCTGTGTCTGTGTGTGTGTGTGTGTGTGTGTGTGTGTGTGTGTGTTGGTGTGGTGTAATAGTGTTACAGTGATCAGGGTGTGTTTGTTTCGTTCACCAGGTCCACTCAGATAAAGACGTACTCGTGGGATAACGCGCAGGTGCTGCTGTGGTGGAAACAAATGTGACATGGAGGACGAGAGGATGGTGAGTGCAGGACCGAGGACGACAGCTCTCTGAACATCTGGGGTGAGTCTCACAGGACGGAGGGACAGGTGTCCCTCACACTTCTCTCCTCTCTCTTTCTCTCTCTCCCCACCTCACATCTCTCTCTCTCACTCCTCCCTCCCTCCTCCCTCTCTCTCTCTCCCCCTCCCTCCCTCCCCTCCCTCACCTCTCTCTTTCTCTCTCTCTCTCTCTCTCCCTCTCCCTTCCTCACCTCTCTCTCTCTCTCTCCCTCCCTCCCTCCCTCCCTCACATCTCTCTCCCTCCCTCCCTCCCTCACCTCTCTCTCTCCCTCCCTCCCTCACCTCTCTCTCTCTTCCTCTCCCTCCTCCTCACCTCTCTCTCTCTTTCTCTCTCCCCCCCCACATCTCTCTTTCTCCCTCCCTCACCTCTCTCTTTCTCTCTCTCTCTCTCTCTCCCTCTCTCACATCTCTCTCTCTCTCTCCCTCTCTCACATCTCTCTCTTTCTCTCTCTCCCTCCCCTCACCTCTCTCTCTCTTCCTCTCCCTCCCCCCTCTCTCCCTCCCTCCCTCCCTCCCTCACCTCTCTCTCTCTTTCTCTCCCCCCCACATTCTCTCTCTCTCTCTCTCTCTTTCTCTCTCTCCCCCCTCACATCTCTCTCTCTCTCCCCCCCCCTCTTTCTCTTTCCCTCCCTCCCTCACCTCTCTCTCTCTCTCCCTCACCTCTCGCTCTCTCTCTCCCTCCCTCCCTCACCCCTCTCTTTCTCTTTCTCTCTCTCCGTTCAGGGTTCGAGTTCTTCGAGGCGAGCGCTAAAGACAACATAAACGTGAAGCAGACGTTCGAGCGCCTGGTGGACATCATCTGTGAGAAGATGTCCGAGAGCCTGGACGCAGGGGGACCCGGCGGTGACGGGCGCCAAACAGGGGCCCCCAGCTGACGGAGCAGACCCCGCCCCCGAAGCCCGACTGCGCCTGTTAGCTCCGCCCACCGACGGACTGTGCGTGATAGCCCCTCCCCTGTGGTCCCAAACATGGCGCCCTGGCTCCGACGCTCCTGACGGTTTTTCAGACCAGTGTCCACCTCCTCTGTCTGTTTGTGTGGCTTTAAAGACGCACTGCGGAACTTTTCTGCCCACTCGTCTCCATGGAGATGCCACTGCTTTGTCTGGAATGCTCCACAGTCTGGCATTAAACTTATCGATCTCTATGGAGACAGCAGGGCAGGTCTGTGGAGAGACGATATGAATTTAATGACATACTGTGGAACATTAAAGGCAACGCGGTAACATCTCCATGGAGACCCTAAATCAGGAAAGTTCCACAGTGAATCTTTAAAGAAGGCCTCCGAGTGCCATCCAGATCCTCCCCATGTTTACACAGGTCCTGTTTAGACCACGGTCACACTGTCCTAGTCCTGGTTTAGTCCTGGTCTAGTCCTGGTCTAGTCCTGGTTTAGTTCCTGGTTTAGTTCCTGGTCTAGTCCTGGTCTAGTCCTGGTCTAGTCCTGGTTTAGTCCTGGTTTAGTCCTGGTCTAGTCCTGGTTTAGTCCTTGTCTAGTCCTGGTTTAGTCCTGGTTTAGTTCCTGGTCTAGTCCTGGTCTAGTCTGATTTAGTTCCTGGTTTTTATTTCCTGGTCTAGTCCTGGTTTAGCTCCTGGTCTAGTCCTGGTCTAGTCCTGGTCTAGTCCTGGTATAATCCTAGTTTAGTCCTGGTTTAGTTCCTGGTCTAGTCCTGGCTTAGTCCTGGTTTAGTCCTGGTTTAGTCCTGGTTTAGTTCCTGGTCTAGTCCTGGTCTAGTCCTGGTTTAGTTCCTGGTTTAGTTCCTGGTTTAGTTCCTGGTCTAGTCCTGGTCTAGTCCTGGTTTAATTCCTGGTTTAGTTCCTGGTTTAGTTCCTGGTCTAGTCCTGGTCTAGTCCTGTCTAGTCCTGGTCTAGTCCTGGTCTAGTCCTGGTCTAGTCCTGGTTTAGTCCTGGTTTAGTTCCTGGTCTAGTCCTGGTCTAGTCCTGGTTTAGTTCCAGTTCAGGCTTGTTTTGTGTCGTGTCTGAGCCTGAGTCAGAGTTTCCTTCAAACCCTGAATTAAAAATGAAAATAATTTTTTAAGTTGTAGAATTTCAGAATCAGTTTTTTATCTTTGTCCTGTTTTTATCCAGATTCCACAATCCCACGTGTTTATTTTGGGATCAGAACGTCCGATTTGTGACGTAATGAAGCTCAGACCCTGGACCAAAAGAGTCTGGACTAAAATTAAAGACACTGTACCTGATTTTTACTGTTTTAAAAACATGAAAAAAACAGAATTAATTCATTTAAAACTGTTTGCAGTGTTCCAAAGTTTCTCCTTATTTCCCTTAGAAGTTACGATACGATACAAACCTCGATACAAAGGCCGCGATACGATACAAACCTCGATACAAAGGCCGCGATACGATACAAGCCTCGATACAAAGGCCACGATACGATAAATATCAGTTCAATACGATTCGATACGACATATTTCAAATCAGTTCAATATGGTTCAATAAAAAATTAATGAAAACACGCCCATTTTAATCATCAAAACAGTGAAAATGTCAAATGTGTTTCATAAAAGTCTCCTTCCTCTGAACAAACAATAAAACTGTAGCTGTAACAAAATAATTTAGTAAAATAAACCAAAAAATACTCTTGGTGATATATCGATACAGCAGCCCACAATATATAGTGTATCTTCACATTAAATATCGATATTTTGATATTTTTGCACACCCCTACTAACCACTGACTGATTTTTGCACTTTCCTACAGAATTTATTTTTAAAAATGAGCTATTTTTTCATCTTTTAACTTTTAATCCAGGGTTTGACAGGGACCACAGACTCTAGAACAACTTTTAATGTGTTTATTTTTATTTTTTAAAGCTGCACCGGGCAACTTTTCAGGCTGCTGTCACCTGCTCGTCTCCGTGGAGATGTTATTGCTTTGCCTGGAATGTTCCGTGTTGTGACTTTAAACATACCCGTGTAGCGTTTATTCGTTACGGGTGTTTCTGTCGCTCAAAAGTACAATAATTCCTCGTAACCTGCTCGTCTCCATCGCGATAGTTTTAATCTACACTGCGGGGCATTCCAGACCAAGAAATAGTGTTTCTATGGAGACCAGCAGCTAGCAGCAGCACCCTCCACTAGAAATGTTACGCGGTGCAGCTTTAACAGTGGAACACGGTCATTTTGTTCAAGTATTGGCGTCCAAATGTGTGTTTTTACGTTGTTTTTTACCCGTTTTTTCTCTATAAAAACACAGGGAGGATACATATAGAGACATATAGAAACCATAGTACAAAATATAATAATAGAAGACTTGTATTTTATTTAATTTATTTCTACTGTGCATATGTGTAAATGTGAATTATAGAACTCCAGTATGCATTCAGATCTGAAACTGTCGTATGAGTTTGTGCGTGAGTGTTTTCGGTTGTCGCGCCATTTTTTGTGAGTGAAATTTTTCGTTTTTGTCAGTTTTTTTTGTCAGTTTTTTTTTTTTTTTTTTTTTACTGCAACTTTCTTCTAAGTAATTCTCCGTTCGCCACAATTATAAATGTCCAGACAGGATTTCACAGCATGAGAAAACACAGAATATTTGAGCAGATGGATTTCTGAGGAGAGTCGCGTTGTTTTTATCCTTTAAAGGCGCTGTACCTGATTTTTACGATTTTAGAAGTTTTTGCAGTTTTTCCTCACTTCTTTTATGCGTTCAGAGCGTCCTAATTTCTCATCGCAATGAGTTTAAAAGAGCTTTTCAACTCTCAGAGACCAGCGCGGAGTTTTGCCCTAACAACTAGCATACTAACACACACTTCCTAATATCAGCCTCCGTGGACTTGTTTTGACCTCAAGAGCTGCTTATACCATTTATCTGTACTGGGGCAGGACCACAGACCGTTTGAAGAAGAGTTCTGAGGGAGCGTGACGTCACCCACGGCGTTCGGCTCCAGTCAAATGAAGCTCATCGAGGCTAGCGGTTACAGGAGCGGATTTGGAGAAGAGTTCCGTACCAAAGAGCCAATCTGGAGCGAGGCTGTTGAAGGTAACGCCCCTTCCTGCTCGCACCGCTGGTTTGGCAGGGGGTGGGCGGTTAGCAACGCTGTCAGTCAAACCTGGAGCGACCTTGGAGAAGGAAGGTGCCTGATTGGTCTGTTACTTTGATTTACGGACAAAATAGCAAAATAAAAACCCCAGGATCATGTAGAGCGGGTTAATACGAACATTTTAAGACCAAAATCAGGAGCCCGGCAGCAGCAGCGGTTACAGAAAGAGGGAACGTTTTTTCAATAGAAAGTGAACTGGAGCCAGAATCGACGGACCCGGAAGTGCCTCCCCATGCTCACTTCCAATTCGGATATTATATAAATATCGGATGTTTTATAAACAGTCTGTGGGCTCAGATACGTGGGGAAAAATCAGGTACATCGCCGTTAAACGATGGAATTGTCAGTTTCCTGTTTGGTTTGACATGTCCATAAATGGTCGTGTGTTCGTTTTGCGGTGTGTTATGAAAAAGCTGGAGTCCGTCTGAAATCTTTGACTCATTGTATTTGTTTGTGTTTGAAAATGAAATGCTACGAGAATATTTTGAACCTGTTTAAGGATCTTTTGTTTGGATGTGGATTCTGCCGGAGAGACGAGGGAAACGTGCGTTTTTAGATTTCACTGTGTCACTTTTCTGCTGGAGGGTCCGTCAAACGCTTTTCTCCATGGAGATGTAGTTATTGCTTTGTCTGGAATGTTCCACAGTATGACTTTAAACCTTTCGATCTTCACGCAGACCAAGTTAGAGGTCAGATCTGTGGAGAGGCGACCCTGCTCACAGTCAGAATCCCTGTTTTTTAAGGTATTTTTGAGCTCTAAAACCACCTGTAACCACCAATGTAAAGTAAAGCTGTTTAATGTCACACTGTGGAACATTCCAAGCAGAGCAATGACGTATCCATAGAAATAAGCAGGTGATGGATCCTCGCCTGGTTCTGGAGCCTTCTTACTTTAAATACCTTCTTACTTTAAAAGTGCACTATGTAACTTTTTGGTTGGGGCACCGTCACCTGCTTGTTTCTATGGATACGTCATTCCTCTGCCTGGAATGTCCCACAGTGTGTCATTAAACAGCTCTACTTTATATTTATTCAATATCAGGTGGTTTTAGAGCTCAATACCTAGAAAAACAGACATTCTGACTGTGAGCGGAGTCGCCTCTCCACAGATCTGACCTGTAACTTGGTCTGGTTCCATTTCCGTGAAGATAGAAAGGTTTAATGCCATACTGTGAAACATTCCAGGCAAAGCAACAACATCTCCACGGAGAAAAGCGTTTGACGGACCCTCCAGGAGAAAAGTTGCACAGTGCAGCTTTATTAAATCGTCCCTTTTCCTCGTCTCGGCGGCAGAAGTCCCGTCCGTAGCCTCGAGACTGTTTTGAGTGAATTTTACCCTTTGAAAAGCGTCTTCCTCTCGATGTAAAACCTGTACAGACCGTTGTGTATCGACTCAGGCCTGCAGCAAATACAAAAATACACAAAAAAAAAAAAATTACATAAAGAAAACAGATGCTAACCCAGCCTGTGTGGTGCGTCCTTTCTCTTTTTACACCGATGCAGTTACTACGAACTTTAGAGTCTACTGATACTTTGCAGCGACGTGTTCTACGTGTGTGTTTGTGTGTGGTGGAATGTTCAGCAGTTACCATGGTGACACAATGTGCAAACACTGTCATAAGGTCCAGACATTTGTGAAGCCAAAGACGGACGCTTTTCGCACCTTGTTCCGCCTTTTAAAATGCCTCAAAAGTGAAAGAAGTTGATGGAGGATGTACAAAAGGCAAGGCAAGTTTATTTCTGTAGCACTGTTTGTACACAAAGTAATTTAAAGTGCTTTACGGAATAAGAAATATATTAAAATCACAATAAAAACAAATCAAAACATAAGTAATAATCATAAAATGTATAAAAAGGGGATTTTTTTTAAGGTAAAGGTCAAAAAACTGTTTGGCTCCAGTCCACACTCCCATGATGCACCTGGACTCGTCTTAAATAAGATCGCAAAATACAAACAAACATTGCTTAGGTGAACTTATGATTAACATTAACTGAAAGAAAAATGTAAATAGATCAAATTATTTTTAAACAAATAATCACCAAATAATCATGTCAGCCTTATAGAATGACCAAAATGACCAAAAATAATGCATTTTAAGTAAATATTAAATCAAACAAAATAGGAATAATTCTCATTAATGAAAAATTACAAAAATTATGAAATTGGGTTTAGGCTCGAACAACTCAATAAGTTTGAAGGTACAAAATGGATTTAAAGAAAACATTTTCAGGAGTCTGTGATCAGTTTGAGCGTTCTTTGGCGTCACATCCCCAGATGTCAGATACTGAAGAGTGTTTTTATTATTATTTTTTAAGATTTCTAGAAGTTTCCTTGTTGAAAAGACACGGGGGTAGGGCGGGATTTGGACACGAGATTTGGGCCCATGAGAACGAGACATGACGAGATTTGGACATAATTCATCATAAATAAATAGTGTGGTTCAGTTGGGAATTTTGGCCTCAGACTTTTGTGTTTTTGAATTACAGTTTTGTTCTTTTTTTTTTGCTTGAGTATTTCTTGCTAGAGCCACTCTGCATTTTATTTATTTATTTATTTAATCCATCTATCAGAACAAAGGGTTTCAAGTTGTTAAATAAGTTTGAAGAAAGTTCATCAGTTGTTTTGATGGAACACGCAATACTTCGAGTGACCACAGGGAGGCGGTATAAGACTGTTTAAACTCCTACAGGAGCCCCAGGAGCCCAGGTGAGAGCAGATCGGCTCAGGGCACGAGCTCTAAACCGCGTTACGTTACGTTACGCTCCGTGACACTACAGCACGTGCTTCTGTATCACGTGATGCACAGACTCTAGAATATTCAGAATATAATGTGGAGCCTCTGTTTGTATCAAGGGCCAAAAATAATTCACTTTTCCAGAGGCCAGACACTTTTGGTCCGGCGTGAAACTGATTTTCACAATATTTTAACAAACTCCGGACAAAGAGACAGACGCAGAATTCAAGAAGAGCAGCGTTTATTGAGACAGAGCAGCGGACAGAGAATCTGCATCAGACCACAGCCCACGGACCGCACACTGACCGCACACTGACCGCACACACTGACCACACACACGGACCACACACTGACCGCACACACTGACCGCACACACGGACCACACACTGACCGCACACTGACCGCACACTGACCGCACACACTGACCACACACACGGACCGCACACTGACCACACACACACTGACCGCACACTGACTACACACACACACTGACCACACACTGACCGCACACAGACCGCACACGGACCACACACGGACCACACACGGACCGCACACTGACCGCACACTGACCACACACACACTGACCACACACTGACCGCACACTGACCACACACACACTGACCACACACACACACTGACCGCACACTGACCACACACGGACCACACACGGACCGCACACTGACTACACACACACACTGACCGCACACGGACCACACACGGACCGCACACAGACCGCACACGGACCACACACTGACCAAACACAGACCGCACACGGACCGCACACTGACCACACACACACACGGACCACACACTGACCACACTGAGCACAGACTCTGCACGGTCAGAAACACGGGCTGTCACGGCAGAACAGCGCCACCTTCAGTTTGTCATCAGGATGCAGCACTGTGAACGACACGGTTCAGAACAGTTACGATGGGAGCGCGGAGGAGGCGGCTGCGCACGGGCCGTTACGCACGAGGCTATGGCGCGATACTGATGAGCAGCGGCTGTAAACGTCATCCACAAACAAACAAATAAACAAACAAACAAACAAACAAACAAACAAACACGTCACACCGGAACAGTTAGAACAGTTACACTGTCGTTAAACCCGCGGCCCACACACGGACCAGGCCCTGTCCCTGTCCCGGTCCTCCCGGGACCTGAGCACGTCCCTCTGCCGGAGCACAGGCGCTCTGCCCCGGGCACAGCTCAATGAAACTCCTGGGGTCACCCATGGATCTATAATAATACTCCCATGGGGTCACCGGTCCGGTTCAGAGGTCAGAGGTGAATACAGTGACGTCATGCGCAAACGCTGGATTCTGAAATGTCCCAAAGCAGAAAAGTACATGAGATCCTTTAACGGCCCCGGGCTACATGCAGCGGCCAGAGAGTCCACCGGGTCAGACCTGGTCCAGACCTGGTCCAGACCTGGTCCTGGTTCAGTCCGGTCTCAGTGCACCTGCACCTCGTGCGGCAGCAGCTCACAGCCGCTGTTCACGTGCGTGAGCACCTTCTGTTTGAGCTGCTCCACCTGGTCCCGCAGCACGGACGCGGTGGACGCCAGGTCCGTGTTCTGGGTTTTCAGGCTCTTCACTTTGTCCTCCAGCCGCGAGATGCGCTCCAGTTTGCGGCGGCGGCACTTGGACGCGGCGATGCGGTTGCGCAGGCGCTTCCTCTCGGCCTTGATGCGCTCCTGAGAGTCCATGTCGATGGGGGACAGCGGGGGACTGTCCCCGAAGCTCTGCACGTCCGGGACGGTCTGCGGCTCCTCCTTCAGCGGCGACGGGCCCAGGTGATGCGGAGGCGGGGGCGGGAAGGGCACCGTGTCGGTGGTGTAGTTAACGGAGGTGCCCAGCGGGCCCGCGCCTCCTCCGTACGTGTTCAGGTTTGTGTAAACGGGGAGCTCCGGCTGCACCGTCACCGGGGCGAGGTTCACCCCCAGCTCCAGAGTCCCGGTGCTCTGGGTCGTTCCGCTCAGCTGGTTCTGCTTATGGAGGTCCTCCAGCGCCTTCACGAAGCCCTCGGCGAACTCCTGCTCATCCGTGACCGTCTTCGGGTAGACGAACTGCGGCGCGGTGGGGGTCGTGGTGACCATTCCGTTGGACTGGATGATGAGGCGCTCCAGCTCCGGAGAGGCCAGTTTGAGCAGCCCCAGGTCCGGGGAGCTGAGCAGACTCTCGGCCTCGCGCAGAGGCTTCAGCTCCTCGTCCTCCGTCAGGCTCAGGGTGATGTCCTTCTTCATCATGGTTCTGCTTGTTCAGAGAAGCGCGCGGCCCATTCCCGTGAGGTCCAGATGAGGTCTGCTGCTCTCTCTTGTGTCTGCTCCTGTCCTTATCTCCTCTGTTCTCCTCTGTGTTCTCCTCTGTGTTCTCCTCTGTGTTCTCCTCTGTGTTCTCCTCTGGGTTCTCCTCTATGTTCTCCTCTGTGTTCTCCTCTGGTCTGCTCTCTTCTGTCAGACTGAGGCAGGATGTTCCTCTGCTCCTCTCGTGTGGGTTCTGTGTGTTCCTCTCAGTTCCTCCTCTATTTTCTCTCTCTCTGCTCTGCTCTGCTCTTCTCTCCGCTCCGTCAGGGGGAATGCGCCCGCGCGGCCGCCTCCAGCTTTTTTAACCGCGCACGTTCCATTATGTCACAAGCGAGTGCGCGCATTGGACAGACGTGACGTTCACCAGACGCTCATTTCAATACAGCGGAAAAAAGAAAAGCGATCAGAGAGAGGAAGGAAGAGGAAGAGAGGGAGGGAGAGGAAGAAAAACAGATCGCGTTTGTTGGTGGAGCGTATTTGTCCGTTACGCAGTGCGCGCTCTTTGGTCAGATTCTGGTCTGAATCGGACAAACCCACTGAGTCTGCGCACATGTCGCTTCATTTTCTGTTGATTTTTCACACATTTTCTAAACTTAAACTGTTCTAATAAGAGCCCGTTCCCCAGCTCGTTACAGTCTGCTCTTTTCCCCGGTCCGTGGACTCAAATATCTTCGGCCCTCGCGCTCCTCCGCCCCTCCTCAGTTGCCATGGCGACGGGCGAAAACTCCAAACATGGGTGGGATTGTGACGTCACGGCTCGCCGTAGACATTGGCTGTTTTCGCCGATGTTTGGTCAGAATTATGCAACATTAAATTATGAGCTGAAGCAAAGTCCTGTTCCTGAATCCGGAGCTCAGGTCTGTTTGAGCGGAAGTGCTCCGAAACTCCCAAAATAATGATGTGGTTTGGTTCAGAAAGCCAAGAAACAAAACAAACAGAACAGGCATTTTATAATCAGAGGTGGAAAGCGAGTCACTTTTTAAAGAAATCTGTACTTTTCAGAGTACTTTTCTCATATACACATGCTTATAATAATAAATAATAATAATAATTCATTATAATAATCATAATAATAATAATACATTTATAAAGCACTTTTAAAAAACAAGTTTACAAAGTGCTGTACAAGCCACAAAGAACAATGCAAAAACCTTAAAAATAGCAAACAGAAACAGACAATGAGGCCAAAAGTTCAATTAATTATAACACATAAATTAATAAAATAGAATAAAAATAAATAAGGAATAAAATCAAGCTAAAACCAGCTAAAGGAAGGCCAAACGATAATAATTAGTTAAAGAAGTGATTTAAAAGATGATACTGATGGTGCAGCCTTATCTCCTCAGGCAGGTCGTTCCAAAGCCGAGGAGCTCGGAGTGAAAAGGTTCGATCACAGGGACCTGCCTGAGGATCTAAGGCTGAAGAAGAACAGCCACAGGGACCTGAGGATCTAAGGTTGAAGAGGAACAGCCACAGGGACCTGAGGATCTAAGGTTGAAGAGGAACAGCCACAGGGACCTGAGGATCTAAGGCTGAAAAGGAACAGCCACAGGAACCTGAGGATCTAAGGCTGAAGAGGACCAGCCACTGGGACCTGCCTGAGGATCTAAGGCTGAAGAGGACCAGCCACAGGGACCTGCCTGAGGATCTAAGGCTGAAGAGGAACAGCCACAGGGACCTGCTTGAGGATCTAAGGCTGAAGAGGAACAGCCACAGGGACCTGCTTGAGGATCTAAGGCTGAAGAGGAACAGCCACAGGGACTTGCCTGAGGACCTAAGGTTGCAGCTCATACGGGGTTAAAAGTTCTGAAATGTAACTTGGTGCAAGACCTAAACGAGCTTTAAAAGTGATCAGTAAAATCTTAAAATTAATTCAAAACACACAGGCCGTGAAGGAAAGTAAAACAGGAGGAATGTGTTTATGTCGGTTAAACCCTCGAGGAGCCGAGCTGCTGCTTCTGAACCAGCTGGAGGAGGGAGATGGATTTGGCGTCGAGACCGGAGAGGAGGGATTTGCAGTCATCTAAACGGGAAAAGATGAGCGCGTGGATGAGTTTTCCAGATCCGGGCAGGAGAGGATATGTTTGATTTTGCTAATTGTACCGAGGTGGAGGAAACAGGATTGGGCGACTTTTCTGATACAGGAGCAAACGTTTACTCCAGTGTGAGTCATACTTGTGTAAATGGAATAACATAAACTCTAAGAATCTCCCAGGCAACGCGGAAAATGTAAGTAAGAATTTGTTCTGCATTGCTTAACTTTTCAGGTTGGTGTTCCGTCACCATGGAGATGCTTTTGCTTTGCCTGAAATGTTCCACAATAAGGTATTAAACTTGTATAAGATGCATTTATTCAATTATGGGTCAAAAATATCTTTAAAAACCTGCGCTCTGACTGTGAGCGGGTTGCCTCTCCGCAGATCTCACCTGTAAATTGGCCTGGTGGCGTCTCCTGCTTGTTTCTATGGAGATTGTTTAAGTTTAATGCCGTACTTTGGGAAAATTGCAGGCAAATCGATAACATCACCATGGAAACAAGCAGATGGAGGGCCCTCTACCGAAAAAGTTACATAGTGCACCTTTAATGTTTCTCCCAGAGGTATAATACTCCCAACAACAGAAGCAGAACCGGACTGGACTACAGAGGTATAATACTCCCTACAATAGAAGTAGAGCTGGACTGGACTACACAGGTATAATACTCCCTACAACAGAAGGAGAGCCGGACTGGACTACACAGGTATAATACTCCCAACAACAGAAGGAGAGCCGGACTGGACTACACAGGTATAATACTCCCTACAACAGAAGGAGAGCCGGACTGGACTACACAGGTATAATACTCCCAACAACAGAAGCAGAGCCGGACTAGACTATAGAGGTATAATACTCCCTACAACAGAAGCAGAGCCAGACTGGACTACAGAGGTATAATACTCCCTACAATAGAAGAGTAAATAAACTTCTCCTCGGGTTAATACCGTTTATTGTACCTCTACATTCCTACATGGGTGAAGTGGGTTAAGTGTCTTGCCCAAGGGCACGAGTACAGTATGCATTGATCAGCGCTGGGATTGAACCTGTCGACACTTGGTTTGGAGGAATGCACCGACGGCTTTGTTCACAGTGGTGATGAAATCCAAAACAGATTCAAAGTCAGGCCTCGTTTAAACCCTGTTCTGTCCAACTCCCCTCGAGCTGTTCACCTCCGAGTCCACAGGGGGCGCTGACACACGAGGGCATAGGAGACGAGTGCAGAGCGTCACAGGTACTGGAGCCTGAGAGAAGAGAGGGAGAGAGGGAGAGGGGTGAGGGAGAGAAGGAGAGAGAGAGAGGGAGGGGAGAGCAGAGAGAGGGGGGAGAGGGAGAGAGGAGAGAAGGAGAGAGAGAGAATGAGAGAGAGGAGAGAAGGTAGGAGGGAGAGAAGGAGAGAGGAGAGATGGAGAGAGGGAGACAGGAAGAGAGGAGAGAGTGAAAGACAGGGGGAGGGAGAGAAGGAAAGAGGGAGAGAGGGAGAATGCGAGAGAGGAGACAGGGAGAGCAAGGGTGGAGAGGGAAAGAGGAGAGACGAGGAAAGAGAGAAGGAGAGACGGAGAGAATGACAGAGTAGAGACAGAGAGAGGAGAGATGTATAGAATGAGAGAGAGGGGGAGAGGAAGAAGGAAAGGGGGAGAGAATGAGAGGGGGGTAGAGAGACAAAGAGAGGGAGGGAGAGAGAGGGAGAGAGAGCAGCATCCCTCTGATCCCTCACTCCCACGCAGCACTCACACAGGTAAAGGCAGGCGAAGCGTCTTGCCCAAGGACACGTCAGCAGATTACACTGGTCTTAACTCGGATCAAACCGTCGACCTTCAGGTGAACGGGCGAATCTGAACCGCTGAGCCACTGCATTCACTCACACTGTCAATGTTTTATAATTCAGTCACACTAGAACAGACAGAGGGACAGAGGCTCTGCAGGGGGAGCTCAAATGTTGCCCACAAGAGCATGAAAAAGAAATCTGGAATCCACGTGTTTAGGATGATTTACGACTTTTAAAGCTCCTATTTTACACAAAACTGACAAAAACAAAAACAGACCTGGAGTTGTGTTTTGTTTCATTCGCACATGTTTTATATTCGTCTGTCTAAACGCTCTGTTCCACCTTGTGATGTCATGAAGTGAAGCTCCTTTTACCTTTAGTTCGAGGTCTGAAATGATCCGGGTGATTCTAGTGAAGGTGTGTGGGCTTTAAAAACACAGTAGAGCACTTCCTGTATTAAAATAGTGTCATATGAGCCCTTTAAATAGCACTAAACGTGAAATTGTGATTAATTTTATTTTTAAATGTAAATCTAAATGAAAAAAGTCACATATTTCTGAATAAAATCTGTATTATTATTATTATTATTATTAGTATTAGTATTAGTATTAGTATTAGTATTAGTATTAGTATTATTAGATACACTAATTATACTTTTGTGTTTTTATCGTAAACAGCGTCAGTCGTTTCTTCATAAAAACAAATGAAACGAGATCTGATGGAGCAGCTCAGACTGAAAACGTAAAAACACAATTATTATTTAGTCAATGAATTTAATTTATTTTGATTCAATTGGGTCAGAAACGTCTTTACGCTGCTCCACACAATAATAATGTAAGTGTAAGACCTCCCCCTCCTCATCCTCACAGTCTCTCTGTCTTTTGTCTCTCTCTCTCTCCCACCTCTCCTCTCTCCTCTATTTTTCTCTCTCCCTCCCTCCTCCTGCTCTCTCTCTCCTTCCTCTCTCTTTCTCTCACTCTCTCTCTGTCTTTCTCCCTCTCTCTCTCTCCCTCCTCTTTCTCTTTTCCTCCTTCCTCTCTCTCTCCTTCCCCTCCCTCCTTTCTTTCTCTCGTTCTTTCTCACTTTCTCTCTCTCTCTTCCTCCCTCCTCTCTATCTCCCTCTCTCTCTTTCTCTCTCTCTCCTTCCTCTCTTCCTCTCTTTCTTTCTCTCTTTCTCTCTCTTTTTCTCTTTCTCTTTAATGTGCGTCGACAGTTTGAATATTTTACATTTTTCAGACATGAGTAAACACGAGAGCAGCGCTTGTCTGCCCCGGGGCTGAATGAAGAGAGAGGGGCAAGTCCGGGCCGGAGGAGGGGCAGGGGGTCTGCCAGTCCAACCACCACAGATCAGAGTCCCACACGCCACAGTATGAGGGGCAGAAGTGTCTTGCCCAAGGGCACAGAGGTAATACAACTGTAGAGTATCAGAAAGCCCCTCAGAGTCATCTCCTCATGTATTCAGACAGGCGCAGACAGGTGCAGTTATGACGTCCTCTCTGCTCTGACACCATCTGGGCTCTGACTGACAGGTGCAGACAGGGGCAGACAGGTGCAGGGTTTGGTTTATTACAAAATATACAGTAAAAACGCATTTAGCAAAGTTAAGAAAATACATACTGTAAATGGGACGCCCCTGAAACAGCCGACAGGAGCAAACAGGTGCAGTCCCTGGGCTCTGACAGGTGCAGACAGGAGCAGTCCCTGGGCTCTGACAGGCGCAGACAGGAGCAGTCCCTGGGCTCTGACAGGAGTAGTCCCTGGGCTCTGACAGGCGCAGACAGGAGCAGTCCCTGGGCTCTGACAGGCGCAGACAGGAGCAGGCAGGAGCACTCATTCACAGTGGGTGACACAGGCTGTGGTCATGAATCTCACGTTTGACCCACTGCCTCAGACTCTGTGGAAATGACACATGAAAGAAAGGATGAGACGGAGGAGAGGAGAGAGGGATGATACAGGGAACAGTGACAGAGAGAGAGAGGCTCCTTCTGTCCGGGATGAGGTTGTGGGTTTGATCTCTGGGACAGGGGCTGTGATCAGGGCAGTTTTGTGTGATGTCACGTAGTACTCACTGAGGCCACTGGAGGCAGCACAAACTCACATTTATGCAAATTTACCTCGTTTGCACAAAAAAATGACAAGGAACAGTAGATGATGAAAAAAAAGAAAAAAGAGAGAGAATTTAGTGTTTAGTTCCACTTTAACAAAACGACAGCATCACCATGGAGACAACCCTCCATCAGAAAAGTTACACAGTGCAACAGTCGACTTCCTGCCACTCGTTTTAATGAGTTCATTATGAAGAAAAACCTGCTCTCTCTTTCTCTTCTCTCTCTCTGTCTCTTTCTCTATTCTGCTCTCTCTTTCTCTCTTTTCTTTCTACACCTCTCTGCTCTTTCTCCCAGTGGTAAAAATATCCCACCTGCACCCCTCTCTCTCTCTCCCTCCATCTATCTCCTCTCCCTCTGCTCTGTTCGATCTCTCTCTTCCTCTCTCTTCTCTTCCTCCCTGTTCCCTCTTTTTGCTCTCTCTTTCTCTCTCCCTCTCTCTCTCCCCTTTCTCTCTGTTCCCTCTCTCCTTCCCTCTCTTACTCCCTCTCTCTTTCTCTGTCCCCCTTTCTCTGTTACCTCTTTCTGCTCCTCTGTTCTTTCCCTCTCTCTATTCTCCTCTCTCTGTGTTCCCTCTCTTCCTTCCTCTCCCCGTTCTCTTTTTCTGCTCTTTCTTTTTTCTCCTTCTCTTTTCTCTCCTCTCCACTCTTCTATTTCTGCTCTTCTGTTCTTTCCCTCTCTCTATCCTCCTCTTTTTCTGTGTTCCCTCTCTTCCTCCCTCTCCCCTGTTCTCTCTTTCTGCTCCCTCCCTCTCTTTCTATTCTCTCCCTCTTTCTGCTCTTCTGTTCTTTCCCTCTAACTGCTCTCCTCTCTTTCTGTGTTCCTTCTCTTCCTCCCTCTCCCTTGTTCTCTCTTTCTGCTCCCTTGCTCCCTCCCTCTCTTTCTTTCTTTCTCCCTCTCTTTCTGCTCATCTGTTCTTTCCCTCTTTCTTGTCTTTCTCCCGGTGGTAAAAATATCCCCCGTTCCCCCGGGAGTGGATGACGTGAGCCGCCCGCGTGCCTTCCTCACCTCCAGCCCCGGAGAAGAGGAGGAGCATCAGCGGTCGCCATGGCAACACACGCCGGTGACGCACACGGCAACGAGGAGGAGAGGACGCAGCAACGGGATTGGTCCAGGCACGAAGAGAAGGGTTTTTATACATGTGATGGGAAGATGTGGGGGAGGAGGAGGAGAGGAAGAGAGAGAGGAGGAGAGAGGAGGAGGAGGAGAGGAGGAGGAGAGAGGAGGAGGAGAGAGAGAGGAGGAGAGGAGGAGGAGAGAGGAGGAGAGGAGAGAGGGGAGGAATAGAGGAGAGGAGGAGGAGAGAGGAAGAGAGAGAGGAGGAGAGGAGGAGGAGGAGGAGGAGAGAGGAGAGGAAGAGAGAGAGGAGGAGAGGAGGAGGAGGGGAGAGGAGGAGAGAGAGAGGAGGAGAGAGAGGAGGAGAGGAAGAGAAAGAGGAGGAGAGGGGGAGGAATAGAGGAGAGGAGGAGGAGGAGAAGAGGAGGAGAGAGAAGAGGAGAGGAAGAGAGAGAGGATGAAGAGGAGGAGAGGACGCAGCGATGGGATTGGTCCAGACACGAAGAGACGGGTTTTTATACATGTGATGGGAAGATGTGGGGGAGGAGAGAGAGAGAGGAGGTGAGGAAGAGAGAGAGGAAAGAGGAGAGGAGGAGAGAGGAGAGACGAGGAGGAGAGGAGGAGGAGGAGAGGACGCAGTGACGGGATTGGTCCAGGCGCAGAGAAAAGGGTTTTTATAGATCTGATGGGAAGATGTGGGGGAGGAGGAGAGAAAGGAGAGGAGGAGAGGAAGAAAGAGAGGAGAGGAGGAGAGAGAGAAGGAGAGGAGGAGGAGAAGGAGAGAGAAGAGAGAACAGAGAGGAGTAGAATAGAGGAGAGGAGGAGGAGAGAGGAGACAGAGGAGAGGAAGAGAGGAGAAAAAGAGAAGAGGAGGAGGAGAGAGAGGAGAGGACAGAGAGGAGTAGAAGAGAGGACACAGCTATGTGATTGGTCCAAATGGAGAGCAGGGTTTGTGATGATGTGGGATCGAAGAGGAGGAGGAGAGGGGAGAGGAGAGGAGGAGGAGAGGAGGAGAGGAGAGAGGGGAGGATGAGAGGAGGAGGAGGAGAGGTGGAGGAGAGGAGAGGAGAAGAGGAGGAGAGGAGAAGAGGAGGAGAGGAGAGAGGGGAGGAGGAGGAGAAGAGAGGAGGAGAGGAGAGAGAGAGAAGAGGAGGAGAGAAAAAGGTCCTCCTTTTTCTCTCCTCCTCAGGAGCAAAGGAAACAGGAGCAAAGGTGAAAAGAAGGAGAGGAGTAGGAGAGCGAAGATAGAGAAGAGGGGGAAAGAGAAGAGGAGGAGAGAGAGAGAGAGACAGAGGACGAGGAAAGATAGAGAAGAGGAGAAGAGGGGAGAGAGGTGAATAGAAGGAGGAGAGGGAGGAGGAAGAAGCAAAGGTGAAGAGGAGGAGGGGGGAGAAAGAAAGATAAGGAAGAGAAGAGAGGGAGAGAAGAGAGGAGATGAGGAGAGGAAGGAAACAGAAGCAAATGAAGAGGAGGGGAGAGAGAGAATGAGAGAAGAGGAGGAAGAGAGAGGGAGAGAGGAGGAGATGAAAGCCCTTCCACCAAAAAAGTGACACAGTGCTGCTTTAAAATTGCAGGGTTTTTTTTTGTCATTTAAAGTTTTCTAGAACAAAACTGATCCGTCTGAACTTTTCTGAACTGATTTTATTGAAAAACACGAGGAAAACGTTCCCGGTGAAGAAGTGAATCCGAACGATTCAGGGATGAGGGGAAATCGAGTTATTTTCATCTCAAAAGACACGAGAGCCGCTCAAGAGCCGAGAGCTGCACTTTCACACAGAGGAGAGGAGAAAAGAGAGAGAGAAGAGGAGAGGAGGAGAGAGGAGAAAAGAGAGAGAGAAGAGGAGAGGAGGAGAGAGGAGGAGAAAAGAGAGAAAGAAGAGGAGAGGAGGAGAGAGGAGGAGAAAAGAGAGAGAAGAGGAGAGGAGGGGGAGGAGGAGAGAGGAGGAGAAAAGAGAGGGAGAAGAGGAGAGAGGGGGAGGAGGAGAGAGGAGGGGCAGAGAGAGGAGGAGACGGAGAGGAGAGAGAGGAGAGGGAGAGAGAGGAGGAGAAGAGGGGAGAGGGGAAGGGGGGAGAAAAGAGCGAGAGAAGAGGAGAGGAGGAGAGAGAAGGAGAAAAGAGAGAGAGAAGAGGAGAGAGGGGGAGGAGAGAGCGGAGAGGAGGGGCAGAGAGAGGAGGAGACAGAGAGGAGAGAGAGGAGAGGGAAAGAGAGGAGAGCAGGCGGAGAGAGAGGAGAGAGAGGAGGGGAAGAGAAGAGGGGGAGAGAGAGGAGAGAGGAGGGGGAGAGGGGAGGGGGGAGAAAAGAGAGAGAGGAGAGAGAGGAGGGGGAGAGAGAGGAGAGGAGGAAGAGAGGAGAGAGAGGAGAGGGAGAGGAGGAGAGAGAGGAGGAGGAGGAAAGGAGAAAAGGGGGGGAGAGGAGGAGAAGACACAGCGACGGGATTGGTCCAGACACAGAGAGAAGGGTTTTTATAGATGTGATGGGAAGATGTGTGGGAGGAGGAGAGAGAGGAGAGGAGGAGAGAGGAAAGAAAGAGGACAGGAGGATAGGAGAGAGAGGAGAGAAGGAGGAGAGGGGGAGAGAGAGGAGAGAGAGATGAGGATAGGAGCGAGAGGGGGAGAGAGAGGAGAGAACAGAGAGGAGCAGAGAGAGAAGGAAAGGAGGAGAGGACAGAGAGGAGAAAAGGAGAGGAGGAGGAGGAGGTGAAGATATGAGAGAGGGAGAAGGGGGAGAGATGAAAAAACGACATTCTGCACGTTTAAATGTGAAATCAAATCCCAAACGCGTTTAGGCTCTAATCCAACACCTGCAGAAACCTAAAACTTAAATATTAAATACATTTTTACACATTTTGGTTGAAAACGTTAAAAGGTTTTACCCATAAGCCACCGCACTTCCTCAAAACAACGAGAATCTGACAGTCAACACTGCCCCCCACAGGCCGCCAGAGGAACTGAAGTGAAACGTGGAAGAAAATAACAATTGTTTTTCATTTTTAAAAAGCCGTGCAAGGTTATTTCTGGGTTTCAGCTTGCTGTTATGTGACGCCATTTTGAGGGCTGTTAACCAGAATGCATTTTGTTTGGAATTCTTAATCGCTAAGGCAACAGTCCTGACGTCACATCATTGTAAAACATAAGGAAATACTTCTGCATTTTCACGTACAATTTCACAGTTCATTCATGTTTTGAGAGATACCGGAACCTCAACCAAGACATTTTGAGGCATTTTTTCCACTTATCGGATGGATTCGCAAATTATTGGAATTTCTATGGAGATGTCACTGCTCTGCCTGGAATGTTCCACAGTGTGACATTAAACAGCTCTACATTTATTCAATCACAGGTGGTTTTAGAGCTCAAAAATACCTAGAAAAACAGACATTCTGACTGTGAGCGGGGTCGCCTCTCCACAGATCTGACCTGTAACTTGGTCTGGTTTGGTCTCCATGAAGATAGAAAGGTTTAATGCCATACTGTGAAACATTCCAGACAAAGCAACCAGAAAAGATACGAAATGCACCTTTAAACATCCATTAGTAAACTTTCCGTGAAATAAAAATACCAAAAACATGCAGCATTTTAACAAAAGGTGATTTATTCTCCTGTAACGTAAATAAATTACACTTTTTTAGTTACAAAAGTCAAATTAAACTCAACCAGCACAACAGATTTTTCTATAATATCCGTTTTTTTCAACATAAACATCTTTACTCAAGGTTTTTTTCCTCTGATAATTCTGATGAAGGTAATGAAACTTCAATTCCAGGTTTTACGATGCATTTAAAGCTGGGGCAGAATAACAATGAAAATATTTGAACAAAACATTAAAAATAAAGTTAAAAAATAAGTATTGTCTGTCGTCTGTCCGGTCATAGTGCTGTGATTTCTGGACTTAAAATAAGAGCGTTATTTACAGGTTAAACGAGAAAACAAAAACAACTCTGAGACGGCGTGGGTTCTCCTCGTGTCGGCAGGGGCGCTGTACAGAGACCAGGTTTAGTCCCGGTTGAGTCCCGGTTTAGTCCCGGTTCTTCATTCCCTGTGGTTTTCCCGGTTTCTTCTCCTGCTGCTGCTGCTGCTGCTGCTGCTGTCCTCGGCCTGGTCCGCTCATGCCCCGGCCTCGCCCTCCAAACACACCTGAAAAACAAAACAGTATGGACGATTAAAAACAAATAAATAAAAACCTGAAAACAAAAAAAACAGACAAGGAAAAAACAGATCAACATTATGGACAAGTAAAAGTAAAGATCTTCAGAGAGAGTTAATGATCTTCAGATAGAGAGTGTGATCCACAGAGTTAGTGTGATCTTCAGACAGAGAGTGTGATCTTCAGACAGAGAGTGTGATCTTCAGACAGAGAGTGTGATCTTCAGACAGAGAGTGTGATCTTCAGAGTGTTTGTGTGATCTTCAGAGTGTTTGTGTGATCTTCAGAGAGAGTTAGTGTGATCTTCAGACAGAATTAGTATGATCTTCAGAGTTGGTGTTGTGTTCTGTGTGTCTCTGACCTCTCCCCGGGCCTCCTCTGCCTTTGCCCTGCTGTTTGTTCTGCTGCGCTCCTCCTCTGCCTCTCCCTTTGGACACCACCTCCTCCTTCACCATGTCGATGATCTCGTCTGGGATACGCAGATACTTTATGGTGCTGCCGCGAATATAACACTCCGGCATCCTCCAGAACTTATCTCCATCCTGAGACACAAAGAACAAAGAAAAACACGATGATGGCCTGTGTGGGGAAGCTGGTCAGTGCTGTCGTAAGCAGGAGGCAGACTCAGAAAACGTTCCATTTCACCAAAAAATGTATTCATAATTCATTGTGGCATCTGTGGCAAAAAAATAACTGCTCAAATTAGGCAAAAGCAACAGGAACTGAAGTGCTTTTATAGGTTCCTGCTTCTCTTACAGGTCACATGTTAAAGGAAACTTTACACTTTACTCTAAAGTGAACTCTTTAACACAAGGCCCAAGTCCTCTTCACATTACAGTGTTTAACAGGGCTGGATATCATTAAGAAACTGCAGATACGATACACAGGCCACGATATGATACGTTTTTCGATACAGTGCACTTTCGATTCAATAAGACTCGATATATTTCAAATCGATTCAATGTGATTCTGTGAAAAACAAAGGCTAAATCAAGGCTGTGATACTAAAAGTCCATCAAGTTTGTGCAAAGTTAATGAAAAACAAATTTTACTCAAAACAGTGAAAATGTCGACACAACTGTAGCATGTTTACACATGTAAACACTGTGACGGCCCGTGTCTCGGCCCGTGTCTCGGCCCGTGTCTCGGCCCGTGTCTCGGCCCGTGTCTCGGCCCGTGTCTCGGCCCGTGTCTCGGCCCGTGTCTCGGCCCGTGTCTCGGCCCGTGTCTCGGCCCGTGTCTCGGCCCGTGTCTCGGCCCGTGTCTCCCACCATGTCTTCCACCAGACTCACCCTGGACGTGCAGATGACCTCTCTCAGGTTGATGTTCATCCAGTTGTCGCAGCTCACCAAGTGTCCGTTGTACGTTTCTCCATTTTTCAGCTCCACCAGCTTCAAAACAAAGACACAGCGGTTTTTACGAGTGAATCGAGGCAAATTAAATTAGCTTAGTAACAGAAATATTTTACGCATTTGTTTCTCACCATGGGATGATTCTGGGCCGTCTTCAAAAGCGACAAAGGAAGCTGAAAGTAAAACCAAAGCATTTTAATTCAGTGTTCACCCCTCAACAGTGTCCTATAATTATTATGAACAGCTCAGTTTGAATTTTCTTTTCAGTCTCTGTTGAAAACGATTATAGTGAGCATCAAGGGAATGAAATGTCCTCTGAAAAGTGCTGTTATTCTGTGTAAAAGCTGTAACCCTCTAGTTTAGACCTCTGCAAACATGTTCTACACACAAACACATGGGATTCTTGGATTACTTAGACTTAGACTTATACTTATAGATTTCCTTCAAATGTGAATGCTCCTGGATGTTTAAACTCTAAACTCTGACCTGAATCCAGATTTGAAAAAAATAAACTGCAAATTTACTAAAAATGACAAAACTGAGAGAAACTTCAGTGATCTTTTTATTGCAAAATGGTGCAGCCCTGTTTTGTTCGCAGTGTTTCCCACTGAAAGAAGAGACTATGAGATTGGATTTTTGAGTTTTAAATCAAAATGAACAAAAATTCGTGAAACAAATGATACTTTTACAAGAAGAATTCCCATAAACACCCAGAAGAAGCTATAACTCAATTTAATCTGTATCAGCAGTACAGAGTATTACCGTTCAAAATTAAATTAAATAAAAATCGCAGCATAAACAAGTGAGAAATGCGCACATATGAACGTTTTATAGCAGATTTCATTCAGGTTTTACGTTTAGCGGCTTTAAACCATCCATGCTAACTATTTTAGCTGGCTCAAAATGCGTATTTTGTTAAAATATGTGAATAGAAAATGTTTAAGCGGCTCAAAAAGCACATAAAGCACTCGCATATGTAGAGTTTAATGTCTGTACTTTACCATATCTGCAGCTGGTCTGGGTTTCTTGGATAATTCGTGATATTTATTAAGTTTTGTGTCTTAGCTCGTCTCGATTTTGGCTCGTTTTCAGCTACCGGAAGTGAATTATCGCCCGAGCTTCGAGGACTTCCGGTGGAAACTACAAACATTTTAAAAACTAAGGCGCCCCCTGCTGGTCATATTTATGTTTAATCTAAATAATTATTGTATTTACACAGAGCCTATTTTTGGTGGTCTGAAATAAAGAGTATTTATTTATTTATTTATTTATTTATTTATTTATTTATTTATTTATTTATTTATTTTAATTTATTTTATTTTATTTTATTATTGACAAATCCCAAGGAGGTCAGGCTTCAAACTTAACCAAACACCACCCACACAACACATCCATACCCACTCATACTTTATAAAGATCCATAAGGAAAGAAATTGTAGTAATAATAATAATAATAATAATAATAATAATAATAATAATAATAATAACAAAAAATAACATAAAAAACACTAACCAGAAACTAAAATGGTATAAGCAACTCAGCAAAGAGCTCAAACCATATTAAAGTAAGAAAAACAAGAAGTAAATAATAACAATAATGATGATTATTATTATGCCCCTAATACCAGTGAGCAAATATTCCATTTCCTGAAATAAACACTTGCCAAATGTGTATTAATTAGATCATCAATCTTACTTACTGTCTGCCAAATGTACAGTGATACCTCTCTGTATTTTATAAAAATAATGTGTGTTCTGGATCCTTTTTGGGGGAATATTTGGGAACATTGTTTAATCTGATGGTGTAGGTTCAGGTTATTGTCTTATTGAGCAGCTTTATTACATTATTACATTATTGCATTTGGGTTCTCGAGGGAGTTCTGAGAAAAAAGATCCAAACTTGATTATGTGAAGGAACCTCCAACCCAACTCCCCACAAACTGCCTTTTTGCAGCTTTGAAAAAATAAACTGCAAATTTACTAAAAATGACAAAACTGAATGAAACTTCTGTGATCTTTTTATTGCAAAATGTTGCAGCCTTGTTTTGTTCGCAGTGTTTTTCACTGAAAGAAGAGACTCTGACATTGGATTTTTGAGTTTTAAATCAAAATGGACAAAAATTCGTGGCACAAATGATACTTGCAAGAAGAATTCCCATAAAACACCCACAAATCAACTATAACTCTATTTAACCTGTAAAGTGAGGGAGTTTTTCCCCATCAGTACAGAGTTTTACAGTCCAAAATTAAATGAAATTAAAATGGCAGCATAAACAAGTGAGAAATGCGCACATATGAACGTTTGAAACTGCTTTTATCCTCCTAGAAACCCGCTGCAACTGTGTAAGTTCCGGTCGCGCGGACACAGGGCACTGCTCCGGTAAAAACACAGATCCGTGGGTAGAAATCACTCGGGACACGCCGCGGACGGACCCCACTCTGATTATGGTAATAACGGGGACGGTCCCACACGCCCAGACTCCGCCGGCCGCGGTTACGTCACGCTCACACGGCTCACGAGGAGGGGGCACGCGCATGCACCCGCTGAACCGGTCTGCCCCCACCCCCCCGTCCCCGCGTGTGTGTGTGTGTGTGTGTGTGTGTGTGTGTGTGTCTCCGCAGAAGTGAACGATCAGCTGCTCCGCCGGACGCACGGGAGGAGACAGCGGCTCTGGATCCGAGCGAAGCAGCCACAGGACCGGGCACAGCTCTGCGGACACACGGGACATGGACCGGGGAAAGCGGACGGTGGTCGTCACAGGTGGGTCCTCTTATTTTTTGCGTGTTTTTGCGTGTGTTTTTTCAGGGCTGCGCCGAAAGTTAAAGCGAACACGAGCCGCACAGGGCCAATGGCGGCGGCTCCTCACTGTTCACTGCAACTACAAAACAGAAGCGCTGGTTTTGCTTTTATTTGATTTCACTGGTTTTATTGTTTTAGGACTGGAATCATCACATTTGAGCAGTTTACCTTTACCTTACCACTTTGGAAACTGCTTTGTTGGTCAAATGTGCTGTAGAAATAAAGTGGATTTGGATTTTTGGATTTGAATTTACTACACAAATTAGTTTATTATTGTGAAAAACCTAGTTAGTGTGTTTATTGCTGATGGAAAGACTGACTGAACATTTTTGAAGTTGTATTACACTTTTATACACTTAATAATAATTACAAACTCCATTTTGTTGGTTTAAAATCCCCTTTTCATTTCAGAAATAGACTTAAAGATGAAAACTTTAACTTACTGCCCATTTGAGGTTATGTTTGTTTACAAAAATACTACGTACAGTTTGGGAAAGTAAAAAGACTGTAGAGTTGCTTAGTGAAATCTTGTAATTAATAAGGATGTAACAATTACCGAAATATCGTGAAATCATATCATCAGAACTCAATAATATCATGGACTGTCACAATATATCGAGTTTTTCACTTAAAAGTATTAAAAAAGAGGGAACTGCATAGGCCACGATCCTTTTCTTACTTTACTACATAATAAAACAACTTTTTAAACACTTTTAAACCGTATTTCTTTGGAATATGTCAGGAATAATTCACACTGAAGATTCAAAAAGGAAAAATTAGCATATGTACAATTCTGTTAACTTCTCCAAAGTATCGCAATCATTATTGTATCGCGAGAAGCATATCGTGATAATTGTATCGCAATCATTATTGTATCGCCAGAAGCATATCGTGATAATATCATATTGCGAGAGGCATATCGTGATAATTGTATCGCGATATTGTATCGCAAGAGGCGTATCGCGATAATTGTATTGCGAGAGGCACATTGTGATAATATCGTGCTGCGACAGACATCGTGATAATATCGTACCATGAGATTTGGACATCGTTACATCTCTAGTAATTATCATTTTCGTGCAGGTTAATTAGTTGTTTGGAAGTTGTACTCATGTAAGTGTAACGTTACTTCAAAATAATATTACTCAAGTAGAAGTACAGAGTAGTGCTCCAAGAATTGACCTAATTAAATCTTTCTATCTTCATGGAGACCGAGTCACAGGTTAGATCTGTGGAGAGGCGACCCCGCTCACAGTCAGAATGAATGTTTTTCTAGGGATTTTTCAGCTATAAGAGGAGGGGAGAGACAGGGGAGGGACAGGGACATGGGAGAAGCAGGGGAGAGACAGGGACAGGGGAGAGGCAGGGGAGGGACAGGGACATGGGAGAAGCAAGGGAGAGACAGGGACAGGGGAGAGGCAGGGGAGGGACAGGGACATGGGAGAAGCAAGGGAGAGACAGGGACAGGGGAGAGGCAGGGGAGAGACAGGGACAGGGGAGAAACAGGGACAGGGGAGAGACGGACAGGGGAGAGGCAGGGGAGGGACAGGGACATGGGAGAAGCAGGGGAGAGACAGGGACATGGGAGAGGCAGGGGAGAGACAGGGACATGGGAGAGACAGGGACAGGAGAGTGACAGAGACAGGGGAGAGACAGGGACATGGGAGAGGCAGGGGAGAGACAGGGACATGGGAGAGACAGGAACAGGAGAGTGACAGAGACAGGGGAGAGACAGGGACATGGGAGAGGCAGGGGAGGGACAGGGACAAGGGAGAGACAGGGGAGAGACAGGGACATGGGAGAGGCAGGGGAGAGACAGGGACATGGGAGAGACAGGGACAGGAGAGCGACAGAGACAGGGGAGAGACAGGGACATGGGAGAGGCAGGGGAGGGACAGGGACAAGGGAGAGACAGGGGAGAGACAGGGACATGGGAGAGGCAGGGGAGAGACAGGGACATGGGAGAGGCAGGGGAGAGACAGGGACAGGGGAGAGACAGGGACAGGAGAGCGACAGAGACAGGGGAGAGACAGGGACATGGGAGAGGCAGGGGAGGGACAGGGACAAAGGAGAGACAGGGGAGAGACAGGGACATGGGAGAGGCAGGGGAGAGACAGGGACAGGGGAGAGACAGGGACAGGAGAGCGACAGAGACAGGGGAGAGACAGGGACATGGGAGAGGCAGGGGAGGGACAGGGACAAGGGAGAGACAGGGGAGAGACAGGGACATGGGAGAGGCAGGGGAGAGACAGGGACAGGGGAGAGACAGGGACAGGGGAGAGACAGGGACAGGAGAGCGACAGAGACAGGGGAGAGACAGGGACATGGGAGAGGCAGGGGAGGGACAGGGACAAGGGAGAGACAGGGGAGAGATACAGTATGTTTAAAGTCATCCTGCCGTGACATCGCCATGGAGACGAGCACGTGGCAGACACCAAACCAGAAAAGTTCCATAGTGACTCTTTAAATGTAACAGTACAGCTTTTTACAAATACTTTTAGAGACATAAGGATGGTTATGTTTGTAGATAGAAGTTCTAACCTGCTGCTGCAGTGGTGAAAGTGCAGGGGGGAGTTTAAATAAGGCTAAGAACAGTAGCTTTAACCTTAACGCAGTCTGAACGCTCATTTTCAACGTCCTTTTGCATATTTTTACTTACAAACGTGTTCTGAAATGTCCCCGTGTGTGTCAGATGCCCTCCCTGTGTCTCCGTGGCGTCTTATTCTGCATAAAAGCTGCTCACCCTGTAGTTCAGACGTCTCCTGTCGCAAATTAGAGACATCAAGTTTAAATTTTTGTGATTAGTCGGGTGATTAGGTAAATGGGGGTGGGTTGTTTTTCAAAACAATATTTGACATTTGACAATATTTTAAACTTTTTATTGTTTTTTATTTGCTGATAACCTGAACCTGAGGACAGTGTTTTGTTTCTGTGGATTTTTTATTCTGAAAAAACAAATTCTGATTCTGATTCTTTGACCCAAACCTGAGAGACACTGAGCTGGAGGGACAGGGGAGGGACAGGGGAGGGACAGGGGAGGGACAGGGGAGAGACAAGGGAGAGACAGGGGAGAGACAGGGGAGAGACAAGGGAGAGACAGGGGAGAGACAGGGGAGAGACAGGGGAGAGACAGGGGAGAGACAAGGGAGAGACAGGGGAGAGACAGGGGAGAGACAAGGGAGAGACAGGGGAGAGACAGGAGAGAGACAGGGGAGAGACAGGGGAGAGACAGGGGAGAGACAAGGGAGAGACAGGGGAGAGACAGGGGAGAGACAGGGGAGAGACAAGGGAGAGACAGGGGAGAGACAGGGGAGAGACAAGGGAGAGACAGGGGAGAGACAGGGGAGAGACAGGGGAGGGACAGGGGAGAGACAGGGGAGGGACAGGGGAGAGACAAGGGAGAGACAGGGGAGAGACAGGGGAGGGACAGGGGAGAGACAGGGGAGAGACGGGGGAGAGACAGGAGAGAGACAGGGGAGGGACAGGGACAGGGGAGAGACAGAAACAGGGGATGGACAGGGGAGCGCCTGCCTGGGAACGCTGGCTCCACAATAGCGGCCGGTGCACAGCTGCTGACCCCGACTCTGAATTTCTTTTGAGGAAACTGTCAGACACCAGGCCCCCAGGGACCCCCAGGGGCCCCTGACCTGGTGTGGGAGGAGAAGAGGGGGGTCCAGTGTAAACAAATGTGCAGCCTCTGGTTTAGACCGGGACTGTGGTCTAGACCGGGACTCTGGTTTAGACCGGGACTGTGGTCTAGACCGGGACTGTGGTTTAGACTGGGACTGTGGTTTAGACCGGGACTCTGGTCTAGACCGGGACTCTGGTCTAGACCGGGACTCTGGTCTAGACCGGGACACTGATTTAGACCGGGACTCTGGTCTAGACCGGGACTCTGGTCTAGACCGGGACTCTGGTTTAGACCAGGACTCTGGTTTAGACCGGGTTTAGACTGGGACTCTGGTTTAGACCGGGACTCTGGTTTAGACCGGGTTTAGACTGGGACTCTGGTCTAGACCGGGACTCTGGTTTAGACCGGGTTTAGACTGGGACTCTGGTTTAGACCGGGACTCTGGTCTAGACCGGGACACTGATTTAGACCGGGACTCTGGTCTAGACCGGGACTCTGGTCTAGACCGGGACTCTGGTTTAGACCAGGACTCTGGTTTAGACCGGGTTTAGACTGGGACTCTGGTTTAGACCGGGACTCTGGTTTAGACCGGGTTTAGACTGGGACTCTGGTCTAGACCGGGACTCTGGTTTAGACCGGGTTTAGACTGGGACTCTGGTCTAGACCGGGACTCTGGTTTAGACCGGGTTTAGACTGGGACTCTGGTTTAGACCGGGACAGAAGGAGGAGCTTCCGTAGTTCCGTAGTGAATCTTTAAATTGAACAGTACAGCGTTTTTGTTTGATTTGTAGTTGGAAGTTCCAGCTCCTGCTGTTCTGCCTTCAAGTTATTTTAAAATAAACTCCCTCTTGACTAGAATGAAACAGTCTCTGAAGTAATAAGTCGATAATAAATCTGAAAACGAGATGAATAACCTGATATAAGTTTTAAAATCTTGAGAAATTTGCAGTGTACTAGGCAGTGTGGGTGAAGTGTCTTGCCAAAGGACACAACAACAGCATGCACTGATCCAAGAGATGTTTTAGGGTGTTTTCACGCTTGGTTTTTTCAGCGATTTAAACAAACTCAGACGATGACTCAGCATTTTTGTGCATATGTGAACGCTCCAACCGCACCCAGACCCTCTGAAACGAACCGAACCGTACTGCGGACTTTTTAACGAACCGTACTGAGACCCTCCTGAGAAAGGTCTCTAACCCTAACCCTAAAAAGTCGGCGGTACAGTTCGCCTAATCTCCACATTGTGAACACAAAGTGCACCGGGTTCTCTTCGTCTTTTTCAATATATTGTAACCTCCTTCGCTTGCCGTAGATTTGTCACGTGACTAACCGGGAACACTCAGCTGTAAACATGGCTGCCTGTGGTCGTTGTCGTGGCCAACGCAAATACAAATATGTCATATGTAAATCTGAATAGTTCTATTTTCCCGGTGAATGTGAGCAAATTTCATCAAAAAACACAGGAGGGCAAGCATCGCAGCAGACATTTTGTTTCAAGTGACGCCAGAATTCCCAGTGTACCCAGAAGCACTGGGGGATTGAGAGCTCTAGAGCAGTGGTTCTCAACCTGGGGTCCGGGCCCCCCCAAGGGGGGCGCTATAGATCGCAGGGGGTCCGCCCAATTTCGTCTGCGTTGAGGTTGTGACTTTACCAAAATTATATTTGTGCACATTCAAATTATAGAATCCCAACAACACACCCAATAGCCTAATCAAAATTCGGTGTAATTCAAATTAAAACATATTTTTGGTCCACATTTAAATTCATTAAGGTATTTATTACCTCTGACCTGAACTTGCGCAGGCAATCCTCAGGTCAGCTAGCGGGCAGGTAATTCAGCCTAGGTAATTTATAGTTAAATGTCCTTGCAGTTATTTCTGAAGATTTTATACACCTGGTGACACACAGAAGAAAAGAAAGCCATATAGATACTGATATATCTTAACAATGAGTCATTATTTTTCTGTTGTAATGGGGTAAACCAATTCTGTTTGGCTGTCAAAAATTAAACTGTGTGTGTGTGTTAGATACACTTGATAACATTTAAGGAAGAATTTGTGCAAATAAAAGTTTGTAGTTAATCATTTTTTTCTTTTAGTGCGTATATGCAGGTAGGATTTGGGGTTAGGGGGGCCTGGCTTGTCTTGGACACAGGCAAGGGGGGCTTCAAGAAAAAAGGTTGAGAACCACTGCTCTAGAGGACCTGGTGTGAACAGAAAGGGGACTGGGGCCCATCAAAGCTCAAATGGCCCAGAAAGAACCCGGTCCTCTTTGTAATAAACTCACAATCTGAACACAAAACCAACTGAGTTCTTTTTCTATTGGTTCAGTTTTTGGTCCAGTTACAGAGGACTGAGTCCGGTTCACTAAAGACTGAGTCCGGTTCACTAAAGACTGAGTCCGGTTCACTAAAGACTGAGTCCGGGTCACTTAAAGACTGAGTCCGGTTCACTAAAGACTGAGTCCGGTTCACTAAAGACTGAGTCCGGTTCACTAAAGACTGAGTCCGGGTCACTTAAAGACTGAGTCCGGTTCACTAAAGACTGAGTCCGGTTCACTAAAGACTGAGTCCGGTTCACTAAAGACTGAGTCCGGGTCACTTAAAGACTGAGTCCGGTTCACTAAAGACTGAGTCCGGTTCACTAAAGACTGAGTCCGGTTCACTAAAGACTGAGTCCGGTTCACTTAAGACTGAGTCCGGTTCACTTAAAGACTGAGTCCAGGTCACTAAAGACTGAGTCCGGTTCACTTAAAGACTGAGTCCGGTTCACTTAAAGATTGAGTCCGGTTCACTTAAAGACTGAGTCCGGTTCACTTAAAGACTGGTTTGGTCTTGTTCTAGTCCTGGTTTAGACCTGGTTTTGTTCTGGTTCAGTCTTGGTTCAGTCCATGTATAGTTCTGGTTTAGTCCTGGCATAGTTCTGGTTTAGTCCTAGTTCGGTCCTGGTCTAATCCTAGTTTAGTCCTGGTTCAGTCCAGGTCTAGTCCTGGTTTAGTTCTGGTTCAGTTCTAGTTCAGTCCTGGTCTAGTCCTGGTTTCATCCTGGTTCAGTTCTGGTCTAGTCCTGGTTTAGTCCTGGTTCAGTCCTTGTTTAGACCTGGTTTAGACCTGGTTTAGACCTGGTTTAGATATGGTTTAGTCCTGGTTTAGTCCTGGCTTAGTCCTGGCTTAGTCCTGGTCTAGTCCTGGTTCAGTTCTGGTCTAGTCCTGGTCTAGTCCTGGTTCAGTCCTGGTGTAGACCTGGTTTAGTCCTGGTCTAGTCCTGCTCTAGTCCTGGTCTCGTCCTGGTTTAGTCCTGGTTTAGTATTGGTCTAGTCCGGGTCTAGTCCTAGTCTCCTCCTGGTTTAGACCTGGTTTAGTCCTGGTGTAGACCTGGACTAAACCAGGTCTAGTCCTGGTCTAGTCCACACCCAGACCATTCTCACCTGTACAGTTAAAGTCTCGAGTGTCTGTCCCTTTGTCCTTTTGTCCTTTTGTTGTGTGTTTAATTGTGTCGTGTTTTGTTTGTGTTTAATTGTGTTGTGTTTGTGTTTCATTGTGTTGTGTTTTCAGGTTTCGGGCCTTTTGGAGAGCACACGGTGAACGCCAGCTGGGTCGCGGTGCAGGTCAGTCAATCTGTGACACGTTTGGAGACGTTTTAAAGGAGCTGCACCTGATTTTTACTCGATTAAAAACAGAAAAAACAGAATTCATTTGTTTAAAACCGTTTGCAGTCGTCCAAAGTTCGTCCTCACTTCCCTTTCGCGTTCAGAGCGTCCAAATTATTCACCACGATCAGTTTAAAAACACTTTTCACATTTTTCACAGACCGGAGCAGAGTTCAGCGTCACCGTGACAATAACATGAACAACAACTAGCATGCTAACCACTTCCTGATTTTCTGTCCTGGTCTAGTCCTGGTCTAGTTCTGGTTTAGTCCTGGTTTAGTCCAGGTTTAGTCCTGGTTTAGTTTGGGTCTAGTTCTGGTTTAGTCCTGGTTTAGTTCTGGTATAGTTCTAGTTTAGTCCTGTCCTGGTATAGTTCTGGTTTAGTCCTGATTTATTCCTGGTTCAGTTCTTATTTAGTAAAGGCTTAGTTCTGGTTTAGTCCTGGGATAGTCCTGGTTTACTCCTGGTGTAGTCCTGGTTTAGTCCTGGTATAGTCCTGGTCTAGTCCTGGTCTAGTCCTGGTTTAGTCCTGGTATAGTCCTGGTCTAGTCCTGGTCTAGTCCTGGTTTAGTTCTGGTATAGTTCTAGTTTAGTCCTGTCCTGGTATAGTCCTGGTTTAGTCCTGATTTATTCCTGGTTCAGTTTTTGTTTAGTCCAGGCTTAGTTCTGGTTTAGTCCTGGTTTTATCCAGGTTTAGTCCTGGTTTAGTTCTGGTATAGTCCAGGTTTAGTCCTGGTCTAGTCCTGGTTTAGTTCTGGTCTAGTTTTGGCTCAGTCTGGGGTGATATCTCTCTCCATGAGGAATGTTCCAAAGTGTGGTTTTAGCTTTCTGTTGTCATGGAATCCTGCAGGTGACTCTAGAAAGTTCCAGCACCTTTTTATATCATCACACTGTTCCACCTTGTGATGTCATCATGTGGTGATACAGGAAGTGCTCCACTGTGTTTTTAAACTCCACACACCTTCACTAGAATCATTTGGATGAATTGCCAATCTCTAATGAACTAAAGGTAAAAGGAGCTGTTCACTTGAAAACTACCACTTGATGACATCACAAGGTGGAACAGAGCGTTTGGAGCTTTGGAGATGTAGACAGACTAATAATACAGAGTTCCTCAAACATGTGAATGAAACAAACACAACTCCAGGTGTTTCTGAGGAGGAAACAACATTAGAACAAAAGAGTCAGTTTTGTGTGAGATTGAACCTTGAAGTCTTAAAATTTGCTTCTTTTCTGAGTTTATTTCAGTATTGAACGTTTTGTGCTTAAAAATCAGTGGTTTGTCCCTAATTTAAAGGTGCACTGTGTAACTTTTCTGGTGGAGGGTCCGTCACCTTCTTGTTTCTATGGATACGTCACTGTTCTGCCTGGAATGTTCCACAGTGTGACATTAAACAGCTCTACTTTACATTTATTCAATCACAGGTGGTTTTAGAGCTCAAAAATACCTAGAAAAACAGACATTCTGACTGAGCGGGGTCGCCTCTCAACAGATCTGACCTGGAACTTGGTCTGGATGGGTCGTGAAGATAGAAGATAAAAAAGCATCTGATGGACCCTCCACTGGAAAAGTTACACAATGCAGCTTTAAGTGTGGTTGGGTGGTAGTCCAGGTTTAGTTCTGGTTTAGTCCTGGTTTAGTTCTGGTTTAGTCCTGGTTTAGTCCTGGTTCAGTCCTGGTTTAGTCCTTGTTTAGTCCAGGTTTAGTTCTGTCTTAGTCCTGTTTAATCCTGGTTTAGTTCTGGTTCAGGCCTTGTTTAGTCCTGGTCTAGTCCTGGTCTAGTTTTGACTCAGTCTGGTCTGGTTTGGTCTCCATGGAAACAGAATATAGAAAAGCACTGGACAGACCCTCCATTGGAAAAGTTCCAGAGTGCAGCTTTAGGTGTGGTTGATGTATGGCGGTGTGGGCGTCGGGGGCGTCGGGGGCAGCGGCGGTCCTGGTCAGAGCACCTCGGGGGGCTGGGTGCCTGTTTGGGCGGGTGTGGGTGTCACGGAGGGTGTCACGGTGTCTAGACGCTCCTGATGAGGATATTAAAGCCAAACAAAAGGGTGCACGGGGTCAAAGGTCAGAGGAGGGGTCAGCTGTCCGAGCAGAGAGGGGAGGGGCTCTGGACGCTCGTCTCGTTTATTTATGTCGTTCATTTGGTTCACACGCATCCTGTCCTAGTCCTGGTTTAGTCCTGGTCTAGTCCTGTCCTAGTCCTGGTTTAGGCCTGGTCTAGTCCTGTCCTAGTCCTGGTTTAGGCCTGGTCTAGTCCTGTCCTAGTCCTGGTTTAGTCCTGGTCTAGTCCTGGTCTAGTCCTGTCCTTGTCCTGGTTTAGTCCTGTCCTAGTCCTGGTTTAGTCCTGGTCTAGTCCTGTCCTAGTCCTGGTCTAGTCCTGGTCTAGTCCTGATCTAGTCCTGCTTTAGTCCTGCTCTAGTCCTGGTTTAGTCCTGGTGTAGTCCCAGTTTAGTCCTGGTTTAGTTCTGGTCTAGTCCTGGTCTAGTCCTGGTCTAGTTCTGGTTTAGTCCTGGTGTAGTCCTGGTTTAGTTCTGGTTTAGTCCTGGTTTCATAAGATCCAAGTTTTTATTTCTCTGGATTTGGTTCATTTAACTGAAAAGCGGATGTGTCTGGCGCCCTCTGCTGGCCACAGTGGGAGTTTGTTGAAAAGACAAAACAGCAGGATGCCTCATGAACAGGGATGAGACGTGATACAAGGACCTGAACTAGAGCAGAACTAAACCAGGACTAAACCAGCTCCCGGTGCGACTGTCGATCCAAAAGTAACATTGTGCCGAATTGAAAAAGGAACTATATTTTGTTACCAAATTTTCCGAAGTTGTGCGTTACACTATTTTTACCCGACAACAGTAGTTACGTTACTCAACAGTGATTGTGACGTTTACGGCCACGTCAGCTCCACCGGACACAACAGTTTTCTAATGTGGTTAGCGCACTTGTTTTTTTTTTATATATTGTGATTTAAAATGTGGTGATCCGTGTGGGTCAGAGGTTAGAATTATAGAGACGCACAAACTCTGATTTACACGTTTGTGTAGCACAGTTACTGCTCCTTTAAAATGTCCTAAACAGTTTGGAGCTGAATTTGTGCTCTGGATTCTGTTACACCTGATGATCTGATTCTCTGTGTGTGTTTCTCTGTGTGTGTGTGCATTTCTCTGTGTGTGTTTTAGGAGCTGAAGAAGTTGGGTCTGGGCTCTGGAGTGGACCTTCACGTGTACGAGGTCCCTGTGGAGTATCACACGGTGCAAACTCTGGTGCCGGCTCTGTGGGAGCAGTACCGCCCTCTGGTGAGAGAACAACTACACTAACAACAACAACAACAACAACAACAACAACAACAACAACAACCGTACATAACCAGCTACACTAACAACAACAACAACAACAACAACAACAACAACAACAACAACAACCGTACATAACCAGCTACACTAACAACAACAACAACAACAACAACAACAACAACAACAACAACAACAACCGTACATAACCAGCTACACTAACAACAACAACAACAACAACAACAACAACAACAACAACAACCGGACATAATCAGACAGAACAGGGTGACCAGAATTTCAAACTGAAAAACTAGGGCACTCTCAGTTTATGGCAGTTGGTAATAATAAAATTATGAAACAAGTGCGTAATTAAGAAGAACTGTTCTGCACTCGGCCCATTCACGACATTCACTCAGTATAATCACATTTTCTTTGTGTTTTGGTCATTTTTAAGCAGTTTTCTGTATTTTCCGTAAACACGACCATTTCTGCATCTCTTTACTGTTGGCAGGTGTCAAATCGGTCAAAAATAGGGACACATGGGACATTTCTTGTATAAAACCGGGACAAATCACTGGTTTTGGATAATTCTGCCGGGACAGGGGACACAGGACTCAACACTGGGACTGTCCAGGGAGAACAGGGACGTCTGGACACTCTAAGAGAAAACCACTCTGCTAAAACCGGGGCTAAAAGAGATTGGATTTAAATATTATTTTCAGATCTTAGACTTAGACTTTAGACAAACTTTACTGATCCACAAGTAAAATTATTTGGACACAGAGTAAAAAATATAAATGATTAAATAAATTCTAAATAAGTAGCAAATAAGGCACAATTATATAAATGTACAAGTAAAAATAATATATAAAAATAAGTAATAATAAATCTCAGCTATATGCAAGAGGTCAGAAGGAAGACATATCGTGATTGAGATGTGTTTCAATAATAATATTTTTTTTTTTTTATATAAGACATCTTTCGTACATGCTAGCAAGATGTTTTCCAGAGACATAACTGCAAAAACTGGGGGTGTTCTACATGTATCTCTATGGTGGAATGCACACATTAACAAACACTGTCAAATAAAAAAGATTTTAGATGATCTGAAAACTCAAGAAAAAATACAAAAATGGTTTTGAAGAGCACATTTTCAGGAGGCTGTGGTCAGTCCGAGCGTCCGTGGTCCTGTTTAGTTTGATTTTCAACAAAAAGGTGAGAGGGACTAAGTGAAAAACTGTTGGCGAATGCTGGCAGCTTCTAACTGTAATTTGATGTGTAAGAGACGTGTTTAACAGCACAAATCAATCAGTGTTGCTGAAAGCTGCAAAGAATCACTGGAGGATTCCTGGAACATGTGGAACCTTTTATTGGGTAATCTGATTACCGCGGTGATCTGATCTGCCCACGTCCCTCTGAAGCTGAAGCTGCGCGCGGATGTGGTTAGCATTGACTGAACCTCGCCGCTCTCTGTCCAGCTGGTCATCCATGTGGGCGTGTCCGAGATGGCTACCACGGTGACGCTGGAGAAGTGCGGCCGTAACCATGGCTACCGGGTGCGCGACAACAGCGGCCTGTGCCCCGACGCGCACTGTTGCATCGTGGGAGGCCCCGACTGCATCGACTCTGTGATCGACCTGGAGTCCGTGTGCAAACGAGTGAGCGCCGCGGGGCTGGGCATCGCCGTGTCTGTGTCCAAGGACGCCGGGCGGTAAGATCTGAGATTTTGGAATTGATTTATCAGGATTTATCAGTGAATCACACCAGTGTCCGAATGTTGTGAAGTCACGTGGAAAAGCTGCATTGTGTAACTTTTCTGTTGGAGGGTCTGTCAAACGCTTTTCTCCATGGAGATGTAGTTATTCCTTTGTCTGGAATGTTTCACAGTATGGCATTAAACCTTTTTATCTTCATGGAGACCGAACCAGACCAAGTTACAGGTCAGATCTGTGGAGAGGCGACCCCGCTCACAGTCAGAATGTCTGTTTTTCTAGGTATTTTTGAGCTGTAAAACCTGTAATTGAATAAATGTAAAGTAGAGCTGTTTAATGTCACACTGTGGAACATTCCAGGCAGAGCAGTGACGTATCCATAGAAACAAGCAGGTGACAGACCCCCAACTAGAAAGTTACATAGTGCATCTTAAACACAAAATTATCCCCTTCCTTTTTTTTCCCTGTTTTGATTTAAAGCTTCACTATGTAACTTATCTTACACCATCTGCTTGTCTCCATGGAGATGCTATTGCTTTACCTGGAATGTTCCGCACTATGGCATTAACTTGATCTGTACATTTGGTTTGGGGCCGACCACAGAAAAGGCTTTTGAGTCTGTTTTTTTTTTTTTGGGAGGACTGATTCCTGCTTAGACCAGGGCACAATTTTGTTGTGTCCTTAGGCAAGACACTTGGCCTAGTTTGGATGAGGTGTATGTGTGAGTGCTGCTGCTGCTGCTGGTCTCACTTCCATCAGTCTGTCCCAGGGCAGCTGTGGCTACCACAGTGTCATATGGAAATGTTTATATACTGGGTGGTTAGCAATCACGCTTCACAAGGAGGTTCCAGGTTTGATTCCCAGGGTGCCCGGGCTTTTCTGTGTGGAGTTTGCACGTTCTCCCTGTGTCTGGGTGGGTTTCCTCTGGTTTCCTCCAACAACCCAAAACCCGCACGGTAACAGGTCGGTAATGTAGCTCGTCCATTCCACAGGCCTGGTTCTAACTAACGTGTAAAAATGACAGAAACATACAAAGTTTTAAAATAAAGATATATAGTTTTGTAATTCGATTTGACTGAATATTTGTCAACACTGTTTTCGATACTGCTAACTTTTAAACACTGAAATGACTTACCTGTACTTACCTGGATGGTCAAACGAGCTCAGTTAACTGGAAAATCGTCTCATTTCAAGGTCAAATCCTCCAGCTAAGACAGTCCTGACCGAGACTAGACCAAGATCTGGAGATGGTCCCACTGCTCCTGACAGGTTTAACCCAGAGACACTGAGTTATGGGTCAAATGCAGTGGTCAAATTTCAATAAAGTGTACCTTACCTTACGTCTTTGCACTTCTGGTTAGATGGTAAACTCAGTCTTCAGTATTCTTTTTAAAATTTCTTTATATATACTAGTATATATCACACTTAAAGATGCACTGTGTAACTTTTCTGGTGGAGGGTCCATCAGATGCTTTTCTCCATGGAGATATTATTGCTTTCCGTTAAGCTTTCTATCTTCATGGAGATCAAACCGGTCAGAAGGTCAGTTTTTCTAGGCATTTTTGAGCTGTAAAACTATAAAATGTAATAAATATAAGATAGAGTCATACTGTGGAACATTCTAAACCAACCAATGACATATCCATATCCATAGAAACAAGCAGATGACAGACACTCCACCAAAAAAGTTACACAATGCACCTTTAAGCGTGCAGGCTCCTGAATATGACTGGACAGTTTTTATTCTCACATTAAACTCGTTTCTTGCTTTTGCAGATACCTGTGCGACTTCACGTACTACACCTCCCTGTACCTGAGCCGGGGACGCTCTGCCTTCGTGCACGTGCCTCCGCTGGGGAAGCCCTACAACGGGGAGGCGCTGGGTTTGGTTCTCCAGGCCATTGTCCACGGCATCCTGGAGCTTCTGGAGGAACAGGAGCAGATCCACTGTCAGCAGCACTTACTCTAAACCCATTGTAACGTCAAACCAACCCAACAGTTCAGAGTTTAGACAGTTCCTCACTCATCACTACCTCACGAGAACAACGACTCTGTTTTATACTTTGCAACTTGATAGAAAAGAAAATAGAGACGGGCGATTTGACTTTTGAAGCGCCTATGACAGGTCGGACTAAACATTCGACTAAAACACAGCTCATTATCATTATATTTAGGCTTTATCATAGCAAAATTTAAAACATTTTTGCTTGATTTGGACATTTTTTTAGGTTTCATTTTAGGTTTTTACTTCCTGGTTGGAAATCATGACATCACACTAGGAGATTTCACAACTGTTACCTGGCAACCACGTGGTACACTCACGGATCTATAATAAAACCTGGATAAGCCCCGCCCCCTCTGTCCCCGCTCTAGTGGACGCTCCAGGTACTGCAGCTCCCAGACAGAATTGTCCCGTAGAGCGCAATGCATTTTGGGAATTCAAACTGCCCGTGTTCTGACAGGGCATCCGGCTTTCACAAAGGTCGGATTTTGTAGGAGTCTTTTCTATTTTCACAACATAAACTTTTTAAAATGTTTAAATCCTCAAAGCTCCTAAAAGTGATCTTTGTCAGACTGAGCCTCGCCACTCTGAGCCGCGCTCGCTCCGCTCTAGCAGCTCTCGCTCTGATTGGTCCAAACGCTCCACGCCGCGCTCTGATTGGTCCAAACGCTCCACGCCACGCTCTGATTGGTCCAAACGCTCCACGCCGCGCTCTGATTGGTCCAAACTCTCCACGCCTTGCTCTGATTGGTCCAAACGCCCCACGCCGCGCTCTGATTGGTCCAAATGCTCCACGCCGCGCTCTGATTGGTCCAAACTCTCCGCTCCATGCTCTGATTGGTCCGTGCTCGTTACAGACGTCACACGGTGGGAGGAGTTCGCCTGGATTGAGGAAGTAAATGTGGAAGAGAAAATTATTTTTGTGCCCATGAGCCAATGAGCCCAGGCCCTGAAAACAACACGACGCCATCTTGTGGTCAGGTTCAGGTTTGATTAGAGTTCTATGGGAACACTGGGCCAAAACTCCTCTAATGTGCACAGAGATTATAATTTGAGAAATAAAAAGTTATTTATTTTGTTGAAATCACGTTTAAAGTATCAGAAAAACAAAAATGTGTTTTGTAAGTATGAATTGTACCGAACTTTTGGATAGAATTCTCCTAGTGTGATGTCATCAGTGTGCGACTCTATATTTGGATTCTCTACTTCCTGTAATTTTCAACTTTTCTTCACAAATTGCTTCTTTGTTGGTGTAAAACTATATATTTACAGCAGGTTTTATCTCACCAAATTAAGTCAAAATTTCATTAAAAAAATCATCAAAACCTGTCATACGCACTTTCAAAATCATAAAAAGTGTCATGTCCATTTCAGTCCACGTTTCCCCGCCCTCTGCTCCTATTGGTCAGCCTCAATTGTGCTCTGAGTGACTGACAGGTGGCTTTAACCAATCATGGGGAAGTGTTAAGTAAATTTCAGAAGCAGATAACTTCACAGCTGTCCATGGGTTTCAGAATGGTGAAAAATTAGAACCGTTACCATGGCGATTAACAGTTCAAAACAGAATATTATTAACTTTTGAATGCCGTCCTCAAAATGGCGTCATCTAACAGGAAGCTGAAACCCACATATAAAACTACCGTCAAATTGCCCTCCCCTGACTGAACGCTGAAAGTTGCGTGAAAAAAACAAAATAAAACAAAGACGTTAGTCCAAAATACTCGAAATACCTCCATTTAAACAAAATTGCACTTAAAACCACTTAACCGCCAAATCCATTTCTTTCCTTAAAGGTCCCACATTATGCATAAAATTATTATCAAATTAACTGTCAAATTAATTACCTTTTTTATTCAGAACATCTGCATTTTGACAGTTAAAGGGCAAATTCTACTGTTCATGGGTTTCAAGCTGCGGCAACCGTCCTCCGTCGTCATAGCGATTAAGAAATTCAAATCAAAATCTTTTATTTTTTGAAAGAGGAAGGGTCCTCCAAATCAGGAAGGAAATGTTTGTCTGAAAGGCTGTACAGAGAGATGAGGGTCCGGGTTCGATTCTGGGTTTGCATGTTCTGCCTGTGTCTCTGTGGGTTTCCTCTGGACTTCAACCCCAAACATGCACAACGGGTCAAATGCTCCAGCTAAGGTCCCTGGGCTTACCCCAGAGACACTGGAGGATGGGTCAAATGCAGGTTTAACCCAGAGACACTTGGTTGGAGGACGGGTCAAATGCAGGTTTAAGCCAGAGACACTTGCTTGGAGGATGGGTCAAATGCAGGTTTAACCCAGAAACACTTGGTTGGAGGATGGGTCAAATGCAGGTTTAACCCAGAGACACTTGGTTGGAGGACGGGTCAAATGCAGGTTTGACCCAGAGACACTTGCTTGGAAGATGGGTCAAATGCAGGTTTAACCCAGAGACACTTGCTTGGAGGATGGGTCAAATGCAGGTTTAACCCAGAGACACTTGCTTGGAGAATGGGTCAAATGTAGGTTTAACCCAGATACACTTGCTTGGAGGACGGGTCAAATGCAGGTTTAACCCAGAGACCCTTGCTTGGAGGACGGGTCAAATGCAGGTTTAACCCAGAGACACTTGCTTGGAGGATGGGTCAAATGCAGGTTTAACCCAGAGACACTTGCTTGGAGGATGGGTCAAATGCAGGTTTAACCCAGAGACACTTGCTTGGAGGATGGGTCAAATGCAGGTTTAACCCAGAGACACTTGCTTGGAGAATGGGTCAAATGTAGGTTTAACCCAGAGACACTTGCTTGGAGGATGGGTCAAATGCAGGTTTAACCCAGAGACACTTGCTTGGAGGATGGGTCAAATGCAGATCATGACTTTCAGTTCATTTAGGTCAATAAAGTGTACCTTACCTTATATTATCATATCATTATAATTTTGCTCTGAAGGATGGGTCAAATGCAGATTTAGCCCAGAGACACTGAAGGGTGGGTCAAATGCAGATAATGACTTCAATAGATGAGTTCAGTAAAGTCAGTAAAGTGAACCTTACCTTACATTATCATTATTCATTATCGTTATTATAATTCCGCTCCACATTTGCATACTATGGGACCTTTAACAAACCAAACGTTATTTCCAGCCGTTTTCTCTTAAACTGGCGATTTGAAAACAGCGTGGCTCCTCTCTGCACCTTATAGAGTTAGGGTTTTATTTCTATGTTGGAGTCACGTTGTGGAAATCGCCATTTTTAATTCAAAATTATCTGAATAACTCAAATTATCTGAAAACTCCACTGGGTTCTCAACTTCCTGCCTGGTCCCCCCCCCCCCCCCCCCCGTTTTAATTTAAAGCTGCACTACGTCGCTTTTCCCGTGTAGTGTCTGCCACCTGCTTGTCTCCGTGGAGATGCTATTGCGTTGCCTGGAATGTTCCGCAGTGTGGCATTAAACGTACCTGTTGTGCGTTTATTCAATTACGGCTGTTTCATGTCGATCAAAAATGCTTGTCTTGTCTTGTCTCTGTGGATACATTTAATGCCATACGGTGGGACATTCTTGGCAAAGCAGTGACATCTCCATGGAAACAAGCAGGTGACAGAGCACTCCACCAGAAAAGTGACGCAGTGCAGCTTTAAAAACCAGTGCGATGCAAAAACATAGCTGTAGCTCCCGTATTTTCCCCTCTCCTTTAGTTCATTTGAGTTGACTTTTGTAGTGTGTCTGATTTACTCGTGTTGCATGTTCTTCCTGTGTTATAATGTGTAGTTTTTAATATTTTTTCCTTTAGCTGGCGCTTTCATATTTGCAAAGTCCCATTTCTTTATAAGAAGTTGTACATTTTGCCTTCTTTTACAAAGGTTTGAATCAGGGAGCGGGTTGGTTCCACCCCATAGGCCTGTCACGGTAATACAAGTGAAAAAAAGTACATTCAAACTACTCCCTACTACTGTTTACATCGTTTCTGCATGCATGTCTATGGCAGAAAGGTCAGCGGTTACTACGGTGATGCAACGCGCACACCGGCGAACGCGCTCTGATGAGTTTTTAAGATTCGAAAACGGTAATTTATCAGGCAAATCCTCAATGTTTTTTATTACAGTGACAGGCCTGATATTTCCAGCTCATTCTTCCCCTTTAATTTCTGGGCCCGGTTCGGACTCCACGGAATCCACAGAGATCTGACCCTGGAAGTGCAATTTTGTTTTTACAGATCTCCGCTTCACGCTTCAGAAAAAAAGACTCCGCATGTGATTATCGTCTTTGTGGCTGCTCAGTTTGGAAATAACAAGGAGCAGCTGGAGGCAAAAGTGAAGTGAAACATAATGTGATTTCAGTGGGAAAACTGGGATTAACTTGAGAAATTATGAAAAATCAAGTAAAATTCTGAAAATGAAAACCACTCAGACACGTGCGAGTGATATCAGAGCCCCATTTAAAAACATTTACAACTGTGTTTTACGTTATTTGTTTATTTGACAAGAGATTATGAGTGACACCGAGCGTTTTTGACAAAGGAAAAATCCACATTTTGAGGTTTTACTGGACAAATCCTCACAGAAAAGTTGTTATTATACTTTATGTGAAGCTCAAACACTATTGTGAAGTTAGAAAACTGTATTTTTTTCATCCTTCTGAACAGAGACGCAAAAAAACCGAATATGGACATTGGAATTTTGGTACTTTTTGTGATAATTCCATAAAAGCATTAGGGTCTGCTCATCAGTTAATCATTGAAAATATATTACGTCTGCTTCGTTTTGCCTCCACTCCAGAATTTTACACATTCTGATGACATTTTAAATGGTTTATACAACATAACTTTTCAACTTTTCTTCACAAATTGCTTCTTGATTGGTGTAAAACTATAACTTATATTTACAACAGGTATTTTCCCGCCAATGTCAAAATTAGATCTTCAAAACCTTTTTAAATGTGTGAATCTCGCCTCCAGTGTTTCCAAACGTGACAGCCACACTCGTTCGTTTATTGAAAGCTTTCTGTTGTCCCCTCGGTGAACCAGGTGCAGCTGCTTCTGTTACATCAACACCTGGTCCAACGGGACGGGGCCCTTCGCTCCGTCTGAACCGGGCCCCGTCGTCTGAACGTCTGTAGCACTTTTATTTGATTTAAAACTTTTTATTACCTTTTATTTTTTCAATTTTTTTGATGACATTTTGAGTCTTGTGAATGCTTCCCGGTCACTTTAAAGCTGCAGTGTGTGACTTTTCTGGTAAAGCGCCCACCGAACCTCTTCGTAGGGAGTAGTGTAAATTTTTCTGACGAGATTTTGAAATGAAAGATTATTGTAATTTTCCATGCAGTATCGACACCTGCTCAAATGAGTATCAAGTTTTGATATTTGTTTTAATATCGATTAGTGTTAGTGATTTTCGATATTTTTATTGATTCGCCTGGAATGTTCCGCAGTATGGCATTAAACTTATCTCGCATTCGTCCAGTTACGTGTGTTTTTATTGTCAAAGAATGCTCTGCTAGCCACTGTGGGGTTTAATGCCATACTGCGGGACATTCCAGGCAAAGCAACAACATCTCCACGTAGACAGAAAAGAACAGAAAAGTTACACAATGCGTCTTTAACTTCTGATATGTAGCTTTGACGTTAATGTAGCATATTTGGTGTTTTTGTGTGTTTTTGGCTGTGAAATGCCGCTCCAAAATATGAATGTTTATTTTAGTTTTAGTTTTTTTTTACCCCTTCGCAAAAACATCCGTCCTGTGTTTTTTTTTTTTTATATAAAATTTTATTGAACTGACAAAAAAGTTCTGAGCAACAAAATATGTGACGGAAATAAGTCCAAAAACATAAATATGAATTAGTTAAAGTTAAAATATGGAACTTTTCTGGTGGAGGTTAAGTCATTCCCCATTTTGAGTCGTTACCGGATTTGCGTCAGTCATGTTATTTTCATCATTTTACTCCAGAAAGAGTTAAAAATGTAAACAAAATCAGTTGAAACCTTAGTTCAACATTTATTTGAGTTAAATAGAGATTGCAACGAAATTTTCCTAAGGTTTTTTTTTTTATCGAAACGCTGGTAAAAACCTGTATCGCTGTGACAACCACTCAGATCAGTTAGCCTCCACTGAGCTTTTTAACACTTAAATGTTAAATGTAAATGTTAAATGTGCCGTTAACTCCAACGCTGGACTCAGATTTTACTTCAAACTCACACATTTAAAGGATAATACAAATAAGTAACATACCAGATGTAGTTTTCTGTGTGTTTGTGTTGCTGTAGTGACAAGTGGACCATCTGAGCATGTGCAGATCCAGTTTAGACGCAAATTAATTTCCTGAACATAGAGTACAGGTTTTTAATAATTATAATTTAACAAAACTAAAAAAACTAAGTTAACTTTCTTTTACTGACATTAAAGGGCCTGTATTTTGCTATTCCTCATCACAAACAGACCTGGAGTTGTGTTTTGTTTCATTCACATGTTTAACACAGGCGGAGTTCTTCTCTCAAACTGAAAACACTCTGTTCCACCTTGTGATGTCAAGTGGTGATACAGGAAGTGCTCCACTGTTTTCAGGGTGTTTACACACTTGGTCCTTTCAGCCATTTAAATGAACTCAGGCTGATGACTCAGCATTTTTTGCACATATGTGACGCTCCAACCGCACCCAGACCCTCTGAAACGAAACAAACCGCACCGCTGACTTTCTAATGAACCGTACTGAGACTTTTCTCAGGAGGGTCTCAGTTCGGTTCGCTAAAAAGTCAGCGTTACGATTCGCCTAATCTGTGCATTGTGAACACAAAGCGCACCGGGTTCACTTTGCCTTTTTCAGTGTATTATAACCTCCTTCGCTTGCCGTAGATTTGTCACGTGACGTAACCGCAACACTCAGCTGTAAACATGGCTGCCCGTGGTCCTTATCGTGGCTACGCCAACACAAATACAAATATGTCATATGTATCTGAATAGTTCTATTTTCCCGGTGAAGGTGACCAAATTTCATCAAAAACACAGGAGGACATCGCAGCAGACATTTTGTTTCATGTGACAATTACCCAGAATTCCCAATGTACCCAGAATTCAGTGCATTCAGTGAATTCAATGAATTCAAAGCTCAAGTGGACCAGAAAGAACCCGGTCCTCTTTGTAGTAAACTCACAATTTGAACCAAAACGAACTGAGTTCTTTTTCTGTTGGTTCAGTTTTTGGTCCAGTTACAGAGGACTGAGTCCCGGTTCACTAAAGACTGAGTCTGGGTCACTAAAGACTGAGTCCGGTTCACTTAAGACTGAGTCCGATTCACTAAAGACTGAGTCCGGGTCACTAAAGACTGAGTCCGGTTCACTTAAGACTGAGTCCGGTTCACTTAAGACTAAGTCCGGTTCATTTAAAGACTGAGTTCGCTTCACTTAAAGACTGAGTCCAGTTCACTTAAAGAGAACGATATGCGAAAATGAGCCGTTCGCTTGAAAACTTTGGACCTTTGGAGATGTTTACAGACGAATAATAAAGAGTTCCTCAAACATGTGAATGAAACAAACACAACTCCAGGTCTGTATTTGAGGAGGAAACAACATTAGAACACGACTTAAAGCTCACGAGAGTCAGTTTTGTGTGATATAAGACCTTTAAAAACACCTCAGCTGATCATTGACCATTAGACATGACTGAATCTGGGTTAAAATGTGGTTAAAATGTGCACGGCCCTGTACCTCCACCAGAAAAGTTATACGGTGCATCTTTAAATCTGGCCCTGTTTATCACTCATGTTTCTTTTCCTGTGTGCTGATCAGGAAGTGCTAATCATGTTCTTGTAAAGTTCTCACACTGTTGAAGACTGGACTTGGTGGAGTCTGTGCTGATCTGGGTTCTTCTCTCGTGCCTTCTCCTGTGGGTTTGTCTCGTTATTAAAGGCCTTAAATGTTCCCGGATCAGAGCAGAACATCGTGTGAAAAGGTCCAAGTGTGAAAACGGCTACCTCAGAGTGACTCGTCTGGTGCTTTGTGACAAGAATCTCCAATAAAAAGGACTGGACTCCTGTAAACGCCTGTGATGTGTTTTATTACAATGAGAAACACTTTTATGGATGAACAACAGAACGAGAGTCAAAGTAGAGGTGCGCGATATATCGATTAAATCGATTAATTCGAATTTACAGTTCAGAACGATGTGTTTTTATGAAAATCGATTTTTTTATTATTTATTTTATTGTTTTGAGCCATTTATTTGTCATCTGTTATTTGTTTTTGAGTAGGGCAGAGAAAAATCGCTTAAAATCGGAAATCGGATTTTTTGTAAAAAAAATCAGAGATTTTATTTTTAGGTCATATCGCCCAGCTCTAAGTCAAAGCTAGAAAATATATATGCATCTTAAAGCCCCAGTATGTAACTTTTTAGCCAAATAGACTTAAAAAAAAGATGTGTCCATAATGCGAGTGACTCTAACTGGCTTGAAACGCATCTATCTTCATGGAGAATGTTCCGAAGTGTGGTTTTACCAAAGTTATAGGCTACGACGTTAACCATTAGTTTAAATAAAGCTGAAACAAAATAAATCGATCAAACTATTACTGAAATAAACATTTATATTTTGAATAATTATAATTTCATAAAACTCATCCTGAGCGTGAGAAACAGGGAGACCAGACGTCCCTGTTGACGGGGCAGTCTCAGAGGAGCAGAAGAGCAGACAGGTGCAGACTCAGAGGAGCAGAGTCCGAGGAGCAGAGTCAGAGGAGCAGAGCCAGAGGAGCAGAGTCAGAGGAGCAGAGCCAGAGGAGCAGAGTCAGAGGAGCAGAGCCAGAGGAGCAGAGCCAGAGGAGCAGAGTCAGAGGAGCAGAGCCAGAGGAGCAGACAGGAGCAGAGCCAGAGGAGCAGACAGGTGCAGAGCCAGAGGAGCAGACAGGTGCAGAGAGGAGCAGACAGGAGCAGAGGCAGAGGAGCAGAGCCAGAGGAGCAGACAGGAGCAGAGGCAGAGGAGCAGAGCCAGAGGAGCAGACAGGTGCAGAGAGGAGCAGACAGGAGCAGAGGCAGAGGAGCAGACAGGAGCAGAGCCAGAGGAGCAGAGCCAGAGCAGACAGGAGCAGAGGCAGAGGAGCAGACAGGTGCAGAGAGGAGCAGACAGGAGCAGAGGCAGAAGAGCAGACAGGTGCAGAGAGGAGCAGACAGGAGCAGAGGCAGGTCCCGGAAGAGCCTCAGAGTGAGCCCTCCTCCTCCTCCTCCCCTCGTGCGGAAGATCTCCGGCGCGCGCACACGTCACACACACGTGACGTCAGACGTAACGCGGCGGAGGAGCGTCGCGTCGCGCTGGACTGCGCTCTGTCGCTCTGGTTCTGGTTCTGTTCGAACGCCGCATCTTCTGTTTGGGTTTAAAATAAGACGCGCTGCCTGCCTCCCAGCGACAAGACGACGGATAAAGACAAAGAGGCGATAGATTTGACTCAAACAAAGTCCCAAGTGCGCGGAGACAAGCGAAAGTTGAGCCGACATGAGTGTGGAGGCGTACGGGCCGAGCTCGCAGACTCTCACCTTCCTGGACACTGAAGAAGCGGAGCTGATCGGAGCGGACACGCAGGGCTCCGAATATGACTTCACCGACTTCACTCTGCCGAGCCAGAGCCAGGGCCAGGGCCACACGCAGGGCCACACGCAGAGCCAGCTGGACGCACAGGTTTGTGGCTTTCGGTTCCCGTAAACCCCGTGATGAGCGCGGTTAGCACGGTTAGCACGCAGGCTAGGCTAACGCATCCTGCTAAGCTATTCATGGAAGCACAAGGCTAACGTTAACCCCACGCCAGCGCGCCAGAACTCTGATTAAACTCCCTTTTTCTGCGGTTTTAGAGTGAATCAAAGACAAACCACACATGTGAAATAACCATCCGTGTTTAGTAAAATGTGTGCGGGTTCAGGTGTGGAGTTTAGTTTTATTTCCACCTCATGTGGGACTCTTGGCGCCTGAGTTGTGCTTCTGTTAGCAGCGTGTTAGCAGCGTGTTAGCACCTGAGGAGTTTGGAGATGCAGATTTGTGCCTCATAGTTTCATAACATCACGAAATCAACCCACTGAGCCACGATCTGCTGCAAGGGGGAGGTGGAAAGTAGCGCTGTGTTCATGTTTGTGGTGTTTTAAAGTGTTGAAAGTTGCATTTAATCCAGAGACAGCTGTCCTGGAGCTTTGCATCAGGAAGTGACATGGCTCGTGCTCAGGTTTAATAACTCTGCACCATCTATTTAAACTCTTCAAATCCCCTATGCCTAAAACAAATGGGCTCAAAATAAACCACCCGGGCATCACTTCCATAATAAAACACACACCGATACTTCCAAGTGATAAAAAAGGGTTATAAACTAAAAAACTATTAAAATATTCCATCTCTACAGGCAATTCTGCATAATTTAAAGATCCTATATCACATTGACTCTAAAACTGACTCTCTTGAGCTTCAAGTCATGTTATTAAGTTGTTCCCTCCTCCAAAACAGATCTGGAGTTGTGTTTTGTTTCATTCATGTTTGAGTAACTGTTTATTATTAGTTTGTCTGCATCTCTAAACCTCAAAACGCTCTGTTCCACCTTGTGATGTCATGAAGCGGTGGTTTTCAAGTGAACAGCTCCTTTTACCGTTAGTTAAGGGGAGATGCGCAGTTCCAGAAGCGTCTAAATATGCAGGGTTTGTGTGTTAAACGTGTGTGAATAAAACAAAACACAACTCCAGGTCTGTTTGTGTTGAGGAAACTACATTAGAACACAACTAAAAACTCACAAGAGTCAATTTTGCGTAATATCAGACCTTTAACAGTATTATTTTCCTTTTTTGTATCAGTTCTAATCAAGTTTTCGTGGTCGATGTTCCATGTAGAATTTGACTTCCCTGGTTTTTTATGTTTAACTGTATATTTGATATTTTAGTTTACATTTAAAACTTCTTTTTTTAAACTAACCCGCGTCCTGCCTGTGTTCCAGCTGAACGGTCCAGATGATGGCCTTCATAACGGAGGAGTGGACGACACTGTGGCCAAAACCACTCAGCTGCTGCAGGAGCTGAACTTTGAGGAGGACGAGGAGGACGCGTATTACACCAAAGACCTGCCCGTACACGCTTGCAGGTAAAAAGACTCAGACTTAGACTTTATCGATCCACAATCATCACACATCACAATATAATATAATAACAAAGAGCAAAAAAGTAAAAAAATATGGGACAGTCTGGGGTTTAGACAGAACTCTACACTGTTTCCATATCTCTCATAATAAAAAGCCTGTATTACGCCATTTCAGATCTATGTTATAATGTTGTAGAGCTGGGCACTTGAAGTTCAAATCGATTTGTTTGAAAGGAAATACATTTTTATTTTCCCCTCTTTCTCGCATTGGAAATTGCTGTGCGGCGGTGATGCTCTGAAATCAGTGACGTCAAATTAAATGTTGGATCTGCGTGTTTAATGTTAATGTTTTATCTCATTCATTAAAAAAATCCCAATGGGTTAAAGACGAGCTCTGAATACAACTTTTTCAGTTTTGACCATTTTCTGTAGTTTGCAGAAGATTTTTAGTGGAGAGGAGGAAAAAAAAAACTTTTTGAATTTTTGAAGAAAAAAACTGACAATTTTATTTCCAGACAAAATCTCCCAACGCTATTACGACATTTACTCATCAGAAATAAATACTGTAACTGCGATGTTACTACTACAGTTTTAAAGCTGGTCAGAAACTTTACAGGTAGATATTTTCCCAAATCGTGCAGCCCAAATACAGTGTGTGGTTTATAGGGATGTAACAATCCAGATTTGTCAGTTCCGATACCGATTCCGAAACTATAGCTTTAAGGAGCTGTAGGGATGGGACAAGATCTCGTGCCACAAGATTTCGCAAGACAAAAATGAGAAAAATGATCTTGTGAATTTACATTTGAATTGGACGAAAGAGTTACATGTGGGTGAGTTGCATCTCTTACAGTTCTGAAAAGGAGCACTAGAATGGAAACAAAAATAAATAAAACATTGTGAGGCCAAAATTGAAAACTGAATCGTGAAATTTAGATATTAGGAATTGCGTTAAAATCTCGTCTTTTCTTGTTCTTGTGGAACTGAAAACCGCATTTATTTCCTTAAAACAAAATTAAAATAACACTTTCTGGGCTAATTATGACCTATAAACTGTGTTATTCCATCAGTTTATGTGTCCAATCAGGATATATTCTGAACCGATATCCGATCCAGCAGTTTTTCCAGTATCGGCGCCAATATCTGATACCAGTATTGTATCGGTGCGTCCCTCATGTTTTAGAGAAGCTAATGTATAAAGTTCAGGCTGTTTTTAGACTGTGGCGGGCACCAAACTCTATTACTGGGAAAAGTAAATTTAAACAATAATAAATGTTTGTATATGCTACTATTTCTGTGACTTTTAAAAAATATATATTTATTTATTTTTTATTGTTTATTTTTTATTTTATTCAGTTTATTTTTTATGTTTTGTGTTTTTATTTTATTTTTAAATTTCGGTGGCTATATGCTGTTATTTCTATGATTTTTTATTTATTTATTTATTAGTTTTTTTTCAATTGTTTATTTATTTTTTATTTTATTCCATTTTTTATTTTTATTTATTTTATTTTTTAAATTTTTGTGGCTAAACATTTGTATTATTTTTGACTTTTTAAAAAAATATTTATTTATATTGTATTTTCTATTTTTTTTTTAAATTTATATATTTTGTTATTGTTATTATTTATTTATTTATTTTTTTATTAGATTATTTATCTATTAGACCTTGTGAGTTTGCTGTAGGGTTGTGTCCGGTTCGTCCGCTTGGCTCTTCCTTTTGTGTCATCGCTCTCCATAACTTTTCTGTTTGTTTACGTTTCAGTTACTGCGGCATTCACGACCCGGCCTGTGTGGTTTACTGCAACACCAGCAAGAAATGGTTCTGTAACGGCCGAGGGAACACGTCTGGAAGGTCAGTGCCACAGAGGAACTTAAAAGAAACTTAAAGTGGATATTCTGTTCTAAATAGATTATAGTTTTAAACCAACCAGGAAGCAACTTGTGAAGAAAAGTTGAAAAACGTGTTGAAAATGACAGGAAGTAGAGAGTTCTGTTAGAGAGTCCCACACTGATGACATCACACTGGGGAGAGTTCTGTTCAAAAGCACGATTTTCACACAAGAAACACAATTTTTTTGATATTTACATTATTATTTAAACAGAATAAAGGGGTTTTCTTATATTTTTTTTATTTGTTAAATGGTCATTTCTGTGTCCATTAGAGGAGTTTTAGTGTACCACATGGTTGCATGGTAACAGTTATGGAAATCCCCCTTGTGATGTCATGATTTCCAACCAGGAAGTACAATTGAATCCAAAATGGCGTCGTGTTGTTTTCAGTGGCAGGCAAGACGGGCAAGCTCCAGAGGGGGAATGCCTTATCCAGTTTTTATTTTAGATCTGTTTTTTTTTTTTTTTTTGTAAAATAGGGCTGAACGATCTATCGTTTTAGACCGAAAATCGCGATCTCAGACAACACGATTTTGGGATCGTTAAAGCCACGGTTTTTTGCAGCGCTCCTAACTGACCCAGGTTTTGTTTCGTCAACTTTTTCACACATGTACGTCGCCTCCCTGCCGCGCTGCTCAGCTCACCAATCAGAAGCGGCAGCACAAATCACGTGTTCTCGACTCCAGCTCACCAATCAGAAGCGGCAGCACAAATCACGTGTTCTCGACTCCAGCTCACCAATCAGAAGCGGCAGCACAAATCACGTGTTCTCGACTCCAGCTCACCAATCAGAAGCGGCAGCACAAATCACGTGTTCTCGACTCCAATCAGTGTAGCTGGTCATCAGTTTCAGAAATGGCTTTAGCGGGACCAGAATTGGAGTCTGGGGTTTTGAACCCAAAGAAAAACAGCACGTCGGTCATTAGGCAGTATTTCGGGTTTGAGGCTGCAGACGAACATCAGAAACAGGTGCTGTGCAAAACATGTCGTGCTAAAGTTGCACATCCAGTGGAAACACGACCAATTTATACCGCCATACGCGCATTTGCATGACGAGTGCACGGCGAGAAAGTCCAGTGAAACGTCTAGTGCAGGGGTCGGCAACTCCACTACAGCTCTTAACGCGAGTCTTAAGAGAATTATTTACACCTTTCAGTCTTTTCATCACAACAGTAGCAACATAAATAAAGTGCATGAGTGAAATAAAGAACCGCGCTGCACATGTACGACCTGCACACGTATAATCTCTGAAAAGTTTAACATGAACCATCTCCAACGCGATAGAAGCACAGAACAGACTCACCATAGGCAGAACATCCCTCAGTCACAGAAAGAACACGCATATTCCACTGAGTCCTGCCCTTTAGTCCGACAGAAGCGGCACAAGGAGCTTCTAGTTTATGCAAATTAGCCATGTGGTTTTAAGTTTCGCTTCTGTATAATGTAAACAAATGTGCGCAAAGCTGCATTAAACACATTATTATTTGAGTCCTCCTCGTAGGAAATAAAAAGCCAAACTAATTATCCACCCGCAGCGAACCAAAAATGCGTCTGCTTCTGTGTTCCGTCATCATTTTATCGTGTGTACATTGTGTACCAGTCTCGGCTTTGACGCACGTTTTGAGCGACAAAAATATTAAAAACGTTTTATTTAAATGTTACAAGATTACCATTATCTACAATTTTAGATTTACATTTAAAAACGAACAAACTAAAATAAAAATACAATGTAATTAAATACTCATTATTATTTTCCAAAGTCACAGGGAGCCACGACAGAACGATGAAAGAGCCACATGCGTTTTCATTCTTGCATTACAGTTATGGAATTTAGTGTTTGAATGGTATGATGTAAGTTTCTCTGATGCTTGCGAATGTTCATGTGCACTGAAAAAAATCGTGGATAAAATCGAAATCGCAATTTTTGCCAGAAAAATCGCAATTCAATTTTTTCTTAAAATCGTTCAGCCCTATTGTAAAATCTTAAATGTAATGATCTTAACTGTGTTTTAGTGTAATTAGTAGTTCAACGTGTCATGGGCTCTTTGAACCAGGATTTATAAAGGCTTGGTGTCCACAGTACAGACTCAGATTATTTATTGTGAAGCTGAGCGTAATGATGTAAAAAAACAAAAAAAAAAAAAAACATCTTAAAACACGACATAACTAGTAAAATCTGTTAGGATCGTCCATCTTTTATCAGGGATTTTGAGCAGACGATGAGAAAAAATTCATTTATATTCCAGATAAATACGTTTGGTTATTTTGTGAACGTCACTATGCTTTTCAGTTGGGGGTCCATCACCTGCTTGTTTCTATGGATACATCATTGCGCTTCCTGGAATGTTCCACAGTGTGACTTTAAACAGCTCTACTTTACATTTATTCAATTACAGGTGGTTTTAGAGCTCAAAAATACCTAGAAAAACAGACATTCTGACTGTGAGCGGGGTCGCTTCTCCACAGATCTGACCTGTAACTTGGTCCGGTTTGGTCTCCATGAAGATAGAAGATAGAAAAGCATCTGACGGACCCTTCACCGAAAAAGTTACACAGTGCAGCTTTAAGTTACATAATATATATTTGGTCTGTACCTGTAGCTTTTTAAAGCTTAAAATTGGATCAGCCACAACAGGAAGACAAATATCAGAACCGGCTTTTTTTAAAAATCCACGTCAGACCATCCGTTAAAATCAGTTTTTTTTTTAACATTTCCCATTTATAAACTTTAATTAAAGCTGCACTGTGTAACTTTTCTGGTGTTGTGTCCGTCAAACGCTTTTCTCCATGGAGATACAGTTATTACTTTGTCTGGAATGTTCCACAGTATGGCTTTAAACCTTTCTATTGTCACTCAGACCAAACCAGACCAAGTTCCAGGTCAGATCTGTGGAGAGGCGACCCCGCTCACAGTCAGAATGTCTTTCTAGGTATTTTTGAGCTCTAAAACCACCTGTAATTGAATAAACGTAAAGTAGAGCTGTTTAATGTCACACTGCGGAACATTTGAAGCAGGTGACGGATCCCCAACCAGAAAGTTACACAGTGCAGCTTTCAAAACCAGATCACATCGTTATTTTTAACAATCTTGAATAGTCAGTGTTAGTGACATGTAGATGATTTCTTTACATTTTGTTCATTGTAAACTGCAGTCTTAAAATAAAATGACCTGAGAATAGAAATGATCCACAGACTTTCTGTTCAGAACTGCACAACTGACTGACCTCATAGTTTCATTTCACCGTAACGAGCAGCAGATTTTCATCCTGTACTTGTTTTTATTGTTGAAAATTTGCTTCTCCAGTGTTTTGAATCATTGTAAGTACAGAGCAGTGATGACAGTGAATTTGAGTATTTTTAGAAGATAAAGATGAATTTGAAATCTTGTCTTCATGGAAATTAAAATTAATTTTGGATTGTTTTAAATATTGATGAATTGGATAGTAGTCTTTTTAAGGATACACTGTTACTGATGAAATGTTGTTGTTAGAGTTGGTTTAATGTAAATAGTTTTTTTAATGTATTTTGTACTCGCCTGAGGACTGCACATGGAAAGGAGCTTGGAGCTAAATCTGGCATGGAGCAACTTTTCTCTTTAAGATTAACGTTTTCTGTGCAGTGTTCTTGTTTTAAATAAATAAAAAATAGGTAGGGATGTGCAAAAATATTGAAATATCGATATATTGTTTAATGTGATGATACAGTATCGATATTGTGGGCTGCTGTATCGATAAATCGCCGAGAGTATTTTTTTTGTTTATTTTATTGAATTATTTTGTTACAGCGCTTCAGTTTTGTTGCTTGTTCAGAGGAAGGAAACTCGTTTGTGCGACACATTTGACATTTTCACTGTTTTGATGATTAAAATGTTTGTGTTTCATATGAACTTTGCACAAGAAGTGGTTTAACAAAGACTTTTAGTATCACAGCCATGATTTAGCCTTTATTTTTATTGAATCGTATCGAATTAATTTGAAATATATCGTATTGAATTGAAAGTTCACTGTATCGAGATATGTATTGTATTGTGGCCTGTGTATCGTATCAGCAACTTCTTAATGATACCCAGCCCTAGAGATAGGTGGTAGGGGGAAACTGATTTTTTTTATTTTTTTATTTTTTCCAAGCCTTGAATTTGGACAGTGCAGGAAAGCTCAAACACGCTTGAATCAGTCACGATGCAACTTTGAGTAATGTACATGATGAGAAAACGGTTATAACTTGATTAAATGTTGATTTGTACGGTATTATTTAAAAAAAAAACCTATAGTAATTTCTCTTGTGTCTTTGTGTCCGCAGCCACATCGTGAACCACCTGGTGCGTGCGAAGTGTAAAGAGGTGACTCTGCACAAAGACGGGCCCCTGGGGGAGACGGTGCTCGAGTGCTACAACTGCGGCTGTAGAAACGTGTTCCTGCTCGGCTTCATCCCCGCCAAGGCCGACTCGGTGGTGGTGCTCCTCTGCAGGTCGGACTCTGGGCTCCAAACCCTCCTCACCCCCCCACAGGACTGTACTAGGGCCCGACCGATGGGGATTATTTTGGATCCGATATGATGCCGATAAAAGGGGCTTTGGAGCTGCCGATATATTTAGTGATGTTAAAATTCACTGTAAATCTTTAACTGATTCTAAAACTCAGATTTGGCTCTGTTGGATTTTAAATTGGGTTTATTTAAGATGCATTTCTTGTTATTTTGCCTCTTTAGGTCGTATTTAAAGACAGTAGGTCGGACTAATGACATTCTAGCCAGTAAACAAAGTAAACAAACTACCGCTATTCTCCTTTAGAGGTAAATGCATGCGCGCCGCTGTAATAAATGATGTGTAAGGTTCATTAATGTGTACACAGCTGTTATAGCAACTTTACTGCAGGCCAATGTAAGAAAACAGGCGGATTATGTGTGGAATTTTACAGCAGCTAAGCGCAAAACAAAGAGAAAGAACCAAAACCGACGCATTTGCAAAATTGGATTAAATAGAAATAATACAGAGAGTCTACGGTGTATAAGGAGATGTAACAGGCCCACGTGGATTATTATGGATTATTATGGAGAATATCGGCCAACTGATTATCGGTCGGGCCCTAGACGTTACCATATGAGAGAAAAATATGGATAATTTAAACTAGGAATGTGAAACTGACAGAAATTAACATTTAGTTAGACTTTTCTGTAGAGATGGGACGAGACACAATTTCTGCAAGAAGAGATTCAGTCCACGAGAGCGAGTCTTTTAATGAGATTTAAAAATGCGTTTAAAAAAAAAATTGTGCCATTCAGTTCACAATTTTGCTTTGCTTTTTGATTTATTTAAATTAATAATAATTTGCTGTCATTGTAGCGCTGCTTTTTGCTTAATTACAAATATTACAACTAAAAAAGTAATCATTTTGTACACATATCATCATAAACAATGCACCATGTCATTTTTCTGATGCTTGTCTACATAATAATGTCATTGATTGCCTGGAATGTTCCACGGTATAGCATTAATATCTATTTTACATATTTTCAATAACGGATTTCTATTGCTCTGAAATGCCTCGTAAAACATTCCCATTTCCACCAACGACATCTCCGTGGACACAAGTCTTGGGCCCTCCACCAGAAAAAGTTACATGGTGCATTTTTAATTTTACGACGTTCATTTATGGTCCTCACTCCAGAAGGAAGAATCTCAGAATACAAAAACCTAAAAAAGTGACTTAGCATTTGAACCCTTTTTTAATCCAAGAGCAAATGTAAAAAAAATAAGGAGAAAAGTCCACGCTTCCTTCAGAATGCCTCATCTCTGGAGCGAAGGGATTTGGATGGGAGACCGTTGGGAATATCAGGCGCCACAAGGGGGCAGCAGTGGCAGAAACTGTAGTTCACCCACTGCACTCGAACGTGGTGTGTGTGTGTTGGTGGTCTGAGGGGCTGATGTTACAGGAAAACGTGTTAAAGTATTACGCTTGTCTAAAAATGTGGTATATACATTATTATTCATGTTTTTTTTCTTACTTCTCGCGGTTATAGTGTGAGAAATGTATCTGATTCAGGTTCTTGTGTCCCCGTGTCCCTCACAGACAGCCCTGTGCGAGTCAGAGCTCCCTGAAGGACATAAACTGGGACAGCTCTCAGTGGCAGCCGCTCATCCAGGACCGCTGCTTCCTGTCGTGGCTCGTGAAGATCCCCTCAGAGCAGGAGCAGCTGAGGGCCCGGCAGATCTCAGCACAGCAGATCAACAAGCTGGAGGAGCTATGGAAGGTACAGACGCACACACGATACACACGATACACACGATACACACGATACACACGATACACACGATACACACGATACACACATGCACACACACAGTAGATCAACAATCACTTACCTTATGCATTCTTTTATAAGCACTTTTCACAACTCTCGGAGACCAGGGGATCCCATGGAGATTTTTTTGACTGAAATGTTCCACAAAAATGTTATTGAAATTTGCAATCTCCATGGATACCAAAAACCTCAAAACAACATTGGCTTCAGATAAAACTTTCCATAAAAATATATAATTTCCTGAAGTGTGTAGTAAACTCTGTATTTGCAGGATAATCCCGGGGCGTCGCTGGAGGACCTGGAGAAGCCTGGAGTGGATGAAGAACCTCAGCAGGTTCTGCTCAGATACGAAGACGCGTATCAGTATCAGAACGTGTTTGGACCTCTGGTCAAACACGAGGCGGACTATGACAAGAAGCTCAAAGAGTCTCAGGTCTGTTTTAACACAGAGTTTAACACTGAGGGAGAGACAGGGACAGGGACAGGAGGACATTCAAATGTCTTTATTTTCACAAACATACATAATGGGAAATTGAAATTTCACCCATGCCATAACTGTGTTCTCTCATCATTAACTTATGTCCACCCACTCTTCAATACTTTTTTATTATTAATCAAATTCTGACTTGGAGTCAACCATGTAGTATTAAAAATGTCCTTTTTAGTTTTATTCACTCTGGTTTCTGTACTCCTCTGTTAAAAAACCCTTGCCTTTTTTCAAACGTGTGGGTTGAAATTCCCCGGGATGTGACTTCATAGATGGAGACCCTGGAGTGCATGTCCGGACATGTTCGTCATTACTGAAACTGTTTTTGCTGTGGTAGTTCCTTCTGCTGCCAGTAGATTGCGAGACAAGACATTTTTAAATACATCTTTAAAGACTTTAAATAAAAACACAAATGAAACAATAATTGTTCTTCTCTCTGTTTTTTGTTGCAGACCCAAGACAACATCACCATTCGCTGGGACCTGGGTCTGAACAAAAAGCGCATAGCTTACTTTACCCTGCCCAAGACGGACTCAGGTGCTAGTTACATGTGGTACCTGCCTTCGCATGACTGGAGCGGCCCCTGTCGTGGTCCTGCCCTCCCCCGGACGCATGCCCCCTCCGGGATCATCTATCTCCCTCCTCCCCTCCCCTACTGTGGCATGTCTCTGTCTTTGTCTTTGTCTAAAGTGCAGCGCTGCTTTCCAAACACTTACATGAAAAGATTCAGAGTTCAGAAGCCGAGATGCTGTTTTAAAGATGCATTGTGTAACTTTTCTGGTGGAGGGTCCGTCACCTGCTTGTTTCTATGGGTACTGTACTTTACATTTATTCAATCACAGGTGGTTTTAGAGCTCAAAAATACCTAGAAAAACAGACATTCTGTGAGCAGGGTCGCCTCTCCACAGATCTGACCTGTAACTTGGTCTGGTCTCCATGAAAATAGACTTGATACCATACTATGGACCAGACAAAGCAATAATATGTCCATGGAGAAAAGCATTTGACGGACCCTCCAGCAGAGAAGTTACACAATGCAGCTTTCATTCGGATTCTCCATACATTCTGTCTGTCAAAACTGTGGATCCACTTTTTCAGTTAATGTTTTATCCTTATTTTCGTGATTATTTACGTAGATCCTCACTGAAGGCATCAAAATTGTGAATGAACACGTGTGGAATGTAGTAAACAAAGTGAAATGACTCTAAACATGTTTTATATTTTAACTTCTTTAAAATAGCCTTGACCCTGAGGTCCAGCTGTGAAGTGAAAACCATTTAAGAAAACTTTAAGAAGCTCAGTGAAAGGAGGACAAGGGTTTACAGCACTGTGGCCAAAGCAAAGGGTGGATACTGTGAGGATTTGAATATAAGATGAGTATTTAAAGTTGTTTTAATGTTTTTTTTTTTACCACATAATTCCATATATCTTGGTTCATATTTTTGACATCTTCTGTGTGTCTAGAACATCTAGGGAGTAGTAAACAATGAAGAAAAAAAGAACATTAAAGGAGAGGGTGTGTCCCAACTTTTGACTGGTGTTAGAATGTCAAATTTTATTGTTGCTGTTGTAAAGATGGAAAAAAATTAACCCCAAAGTAGAGAAGGATGCGCAATTAATCGCAAAGGCTGAAAATATAAAAATATTGTGTTTTTATAGAGAGAAGCTGCTGAACCTGTAGTTAAAACATATACAAACATGTTCTGAAATACATACGGTTTGTCTTGGATTCGTTTAGCGGATCCGATTTAATTTTTCTCTCAAATGTGAAGTCTCCTGGACAGTTTTAAATTGGCACTGTGAGCTGAGCTGAATCCTGATTTGAAAAACAGAAATCGCAAATCTAAAAGCTTCTTCAGTACTTTTCGGAAAAGTCACAGCTACCTGGTATTTTAATTTGTGAATCTTGATTTAAAAAAACAAACTTGGCGATATACCCTCACGAACATTCCAAGTATTTCCTGATGTTTAGTTTTACCTCGTCGATGTTTGGAAAGCACTGCTGTGTGTGTTCAGTGTTTGGTGGTCTGTGTCCTGCATGCTTTTGTGCGTCTAACCATTCCACTACTAACACTAAAATATTCCCGCCTCCATAATGCGTCTTTTTTTCTAACTCCTCGTCCCGTTTTTCAGACATGAGGCTGATGCAGGGAGACGAGATCTGCCTGAGGTACAAAGGAGACCTGGGTGTTCCGTGGAAGGGCATCGGGCACGTCATCAAAGTCCCGGACAGTATCCTTTTTTTTACAGTTTAAAATCTGTTATAAGACTTGGGCAAATGGTTAAAGCTGACTCAAAACAAAGCAAAACTGACTCTTGGGAGCTTTACGGCGCGTTCTAAGGTTGTTCCCTCTTCAAAAACAGACCTGGAGTTGTGTTTTGTTTGGTTTCATTCACATGTTTGAGTAACACTTTATTATTTGTCTATCTACATCTCCACCTTGTGATGTCATGAAGTGGTAATTTTCAAGTGAACAGCTCCTTTTACTTTTAGTTCAGTCGAGATCGGCAATTCCAGGGCTGAAATGATCCAAAGGAAACGACATTAGAGTTCTGAAATAGTGTCATATGAGCCCTTTAATGGAGGGGTTTCAGTTTCCTGTTTATAGGTGCCATTTTTGAGGACTTTATAGATAATATTTTGTTTTGTTTTTTTGTACTTTTTCCGGTCATTAGAACAGTCAGTAGCTCCTTCCGCCCCAATTCCATCTCTGAGGGTTTTGCAGACTCACAGATCAGAGTGGAGTTACTTTTTCTTACTCTGTGTGTTTAGGAAGGCAGTTCAATGCTAATGCTAACTTTTATTAAAATTTAAAACCTAACAAAAAATCATAATAAAGAGTCCTTGATTATTTTTGTGTAGAGTAAGATTTGTGGCATTATTTTGATATTTATTCAAAATCAGCATTAGCTTTGAGACTAAAAGACCTACTTGCTTTGTTTCACGTGTTTAAAAACGTTTACATTTGAAAAGTTAAACACAGATTTCTGACCCATCCTTTAGCTCAGTTTGAACTCTGGACAGTGTAGAAGGGGCAGGCTTGTGAACACTTGTTCCACAGTTTGTTTCTTTGACTCTGGGTAAAGATTACGGAGATGAAATCGCCATCGAGCTTCGCAGTGGAGCCAATGCTCCCGTCGACATCACCCACAACTTCCAGGTGGACTTTGTCTGGAAGTCCACGTCTTTCGACAGGTAGTTTTTATAATGCATATTTCACATCTTTTTATTTTGTTTGGGTTTATAAGTTGTACAATTTGAAAAACAACAGGAAAGGAACTTATAATAGATGATTGTGTTGGTAATATTTGAAACTCCAAACTCCAGGAAGGAAACCCGTGAATATATAAATCTACAGTTTAAAAATGGGTAACTGTATTTCATTGACGTTCTGCTTGTACATGGGCAGCAGATGTGACATGAAGTGTCACACACAAGGACACAATGCCACCATAGCCATTACTGTCAACACTACTAGTAGCTCTGTTGGACACACACTGACTTCTCCTCCTCCACTCTCAGGATGCAGAGCGCCCTGAAAACCTTCGCTGTGGACGAGACCTCCGTGTCCGGCTACATTTACCACAAACTCCTGGGGCACGAGGTGGAGGACGTCACCATCAAGTGTCAGCTCCCCAAACGCTTCACCGCCCAAGGCCTGCCTGATCTCAACCACTCACAGGTACAGCCCCGCCCACTGACGGGTACATCCCCCTCCCAGCCACTGACAGATACAAACCCCGCTAAACCCCAGAAGTCCAGTGGTACAGTAAAGCGTGAAGAACATCTGTCCAAACTTGAGACGATCCAACCACAGCTGTTCATCTGTAGCACGTGTCTCTCAAATGCAGAAGACTCTAAATCTCTCTCAAATTCTTGTAACATTCAGAAAATGTAAAACTTCTCTTCTTTTACCTGAGATAAATAATGGTTTGGTGCTTCGATTGTTGATTCTGAGAAAATCTGCGTTGTTTCTCAGTATTTTATCTTTCCCAGTTTTCCCTTTTTAACTGTAAGCAGCAGTTTGTTTTTGACACAAACGGAGTGTGATTGGTTAATCCGCCTGTCAGTCACGCCCTCTGAAGTCAGGGAGACGGGACACAGCTCCAGATCCTCTCGTTTTTGTAAAGTTTTGTCAAAGCATTTGGTTCTGGCTACTCCTACTTATAAACTACAGTTACACGTCTCCTTTAAAGATCCTTTTGTGTGCACTTTTGGGGCTTTTATACAACTCGATTCTATTCAAAAACTACATTAAAATGACTTTTAATATGGATTATAGGAGCCTGTAATAACACAAATGCATTAATGATTAATTAATGTAAATATTTCAAATCCCTCTTTTCATATGTTGTGTCCTGCAGGTTTATGCTGTGAAGACGGTGCTGCAGAGGCCTCTGAGTCTGATCCAGGGACCTCCAGGAACCGGCAAAACCGTGACCTCTGCCACCATCGTGTATCACCTGTCACGCCAGGGCAACGGGTACGGATCATGAGAGAGCTCCCTCCTGTGGCTTGGAGGATTTATCTGAGGAGTAATTTAATGGTGTTGACAACAAAAAAATGTTGATCTGACAATCACGGAAAAATCAGTTGATTTACATTTATTACTGTGACAGGTCTAGTTCCAAGTTACTTATAATAATGATGTCCTCTACTGTCTCTTGCTAACCTCCCTGTACCTCTCCTCCTCCTCGGGTCCCTTCTCTGTCCCTTCTCTGTTTCTGTTTCTCTGTCCCAGGCCCGTGCTGGTTTGTGCTCCCAGTAACATCGCCGTGGATCAGCTCACAGAAAAGATCGATAAAACTGGACTGAAGGTGGTGCGTCTGTGCGCCAAGAGCAGAGAGGCCATCGAGTCTCCTGTGTCTTTCCTCGCTCTGCACAACCAGATCAGCAACATGGACAGGTGAGAGTATAACGGGCCAATCAACATGGAGACAAATGAGTAAATTAAATTCAATATGTCCCCTCTAACTCTTTCTGTTCCCTCTGTGTGTTTGCAGCATGCCTGAGCTGCAGAAGCTGCAGCAGCTGAAGGATGAGACCGGAGAGCTGTCCTCCGCTGACGAGAAAAGATACAGAGCTCTGAAGAGGACCGCAGAGAGAGAGCTGCTCATGGTGAGTACGACACCCTCTGCTGGTGTGTTTTATGTACAAAAAAGGACCAGGGGGCTGTAGTTGGATATTTTTATTTTAAAATGTCCGGATGTAGACAGAGAACCTGGTACGAATCATAATTTAGGATCTAAAATGACTTTACATGTACGAATGCACCAATACAGATACTGGTATTGGCAATTATCCAGAATGAAAATGATCAGGTTTTGGTTCAACCTTTATCTAGTTTGGGACTTTTAACTGATGGAGTAACAGTATTTACAGGCCCATGGTGGCACCAAAGAACTCTCAATGTTTGAAGTGTTACTTATACAAAGCTCTACTGTAGTTAACTGAAGGATAAAGACACATTTGATTAGTTTTATGTGACGAGTTTTATATTTATTTCCTAATATTTTTCTCTATAACTATGAGTCCTGTAGTTCTTGTTAAACGTGGCATTCTTTTCCTCACACTTTGTTGTTCTGCAGAACGCAGACGTGATCTGCTGCACCTGTGTTGGAGCGGGAGATCCTCGTTTGGCGAAGATGCAGTTTCGCTCGATTCTGATCGATGAGAGCACTCAGGCCACAGAGCCCGAGTGTATGGTCCCCGTGGTGCTGGGGGCCAAACAGGTACTGAGCTCTTCATCACAAGACCAACTAGGGTTTATCAGCTATGTGTAAAGAATAATCTTAGTCAAAAATGTATAATCGTTATTGTTATTTGGACTTTACAAACTCTTAACTACAAATAAGATAAGACCTTAGACCAAAAACAGTTGTTACACAATGTCACGTCATGAATGTCAGGTCTGAATTTCATCAATAATACTGTTTTTAAATATTCTCAGTCTAGAAGCCTTTACTATTTCAATATTTCAACATTTATTCAGTTGAAATGTATTTAGTTTAAAATGCTTCACTAGCTGACATAAGGGCTGAGCAATTAATCAGATTATTATTATAAACTCAAATTAATGGAATTGGGATTTGGAAAAATTGCAAAATTGTGAAATCGAGGATTATTTTTATGTAATTATTATAATGTTCCCTCTTGACGTTGGGTTTTGCAGGGATATTATGCAGTTACAATTAGATATTTATAGAAATGTAATTTAAGGTGGCTTACATTTTCTTAAATAATGAAAGACTGAAAACATAAAGAGTTTCCGCTGTTTGAAAGACAAGCAGTCTGCTCCGATTTCAATTAAAATTGTAATCGTCCAGAATGAGCAAAAAAAAAAAGTTTTTTTTTTTTTTTTGTCCATATCACCCCTGTTGTACCGTCTGACTCTAACCCTGCACATCACTTGACCTTTTGTATGACTCTAACCCTGCGTCTGTGGTGCAGCTGATCCTGGTGGGCGATCACTGCCAGCTGGGTCCTGTGGTGATGTGTAAGAAGGCGGCTAAAGCAGGTCTGTCCCAGTCTCTGTTTGAGCGTCTGGTGGTTCTGGGCATCAGACCCATCCGGCTCCAGGTGCAGTACCGGATGCACCCCGCCCTCAGCGCCTTCCCCTCCAACATCTTCTACGAGGGGTCCCTGCAGAACGGGGTCACGGCAGGTCCGAAATACTCTGTCTCTCTGTTTAAACAATGATGTGTGTTCCTAATATAATAATAATAATAATGTCTGTGTTTCCTGCAGCTGATCGCATAAAGAAAGGCTTTGACTTTCAGTGGCCGCAGCCGGACAAACCCATGTTCTTCCACGTGACTCAGGGACAGGAGGAGATCGCCAGCTCTGGGACGTCCTACCTCAACAGGTGAGAAGACTCTGCACGAGCCTCTTCAGCACTTCAGGCAGGAAATATCCAAATATGCACAAATGTTTAACCTTGTAATTGTTGGCGATTGGCTCCACAAACTTGAAAATCTTATTAAAGTCATTTCGATTGACGACATTCTGGGGTGGAATAATGCCAGGACATTATGACACTGTCAGCAAAAATGAACAGATCATTTCTTCAACAAAGATGTTGAACTTTTTGCCAGTTTTTGTTTTATGTGGATAGGCCCAGGAATTAGAGATTTGAACTGAGAGCCCTTCTGTTAAAAGCTGCTAAGATGCATATTAATATAAACAGTCACTGCCCAAGTGGGCGATTCATTTTCATAAAAGAAGTGTACTGTACATCCACCTTCTCTCATTCATGTATATATCATTGTGTATTCCTGATTTGAGTTTTCTCACTGTGCAGGACTGAAGCGGCCAACGTGGAGAAGATCACGACTCGTCTGCTGAAAGCTGGAGCCAAACCGGATCAGATCGGGATCATCACCCCGTATGAGGGACAGCGCTCCTACCTGGTCCAGTACATGCAGTTCAGCGGCTCCCTGCACACCAAGCTCTACCAGGTAAGACCCAAACGACATCCCAGAGCTCTGTTTGGTACCCAGAAACGCTGCACTGAAAGGTTATGATTTTGGATGCTTTTTTTGTTTTTGAGACATTTTGTTAACAGAGTTTTCACTTAAAATTTGCTCTCCATATGAAACCTGAATCCTCCGGTGTGTCCTCCCTGCAGCAGGTGGAGATAGTTGCTGTTTATGAGGCTTTGGCTGCGTCTCAATTCTCTTTCCTCGCTTCCTTCTCCATGATTCCTCTCCTCGATCCTCCATTTTTCAGCTGTCAATCCAATGTGTCATATTAAGTGTTGTCCCAAAGAAACCCTCAGAATGAAGGAGTAAACCTGAGGAGTCTTCAGGATCAGACACAAGAGAAAAGAATCCAACTTTATTGGTCTCAGTGAGGAGTTTATATCCTCTCTCCTCTGTCCCTTCCTCACCCATTTCCTGCAGAATCGAGGAGAGGAATCAAGAAGAAGGAGGCGAGGAAAGAGAAATGAGACGCGGCCTTTTTCTCTGTATAAAGTGTAACACTGCGCTTGTGTCCTCCCTGCAGCAGGTGGAGATAGCGAGCGTGGATGCGTTCCAGGGCCGAGAGAAAGACTTCATCATCCTGTCGTGTGTCAGAGCCAACGAGCACCAGGGCATTGGATTCCTCAACGACCCGCGCCGCCTCAACGTCGCCCTCACCAGAGCCAAGTAAGAACTACAACACACACACAGACGGGGTTTATGGGGCTGATGACTCGTGTACGCCAGTGTCAAAGAAGTTCAGCTCAACTTTCCACTTTTGGGAAAATAATGAGTCTAAAATTCTCCCCCATAGTCCACAAATAACCTGGAGTATCACACTTGTATCTAATACTGAGAAGAAATGACTGTTTAAAGATTAAATCATGACAAAAGCGCTTTATGCTACACAAACTGTACAAGATAAAAATGTTAAAATAAATATTTGTCTCACCAAAATCTATGGGAAATACTGCAGCCACCTCTGTTGCTTCAGATAAATATATAGTAAAGTTTTAGTCCAGGATGTGACATGGTTTTGAGCTGGTTGCTCTGTGGTTTATTATTTCATAAATTCCTGCTTGAAATTGTGGTTAATTTAGGTCCAGTGTTAGACCTGGTTTAGACCTGGTTTAGATCTGGTTTAGTCCTGGATTAGACCTGGATTAGACCTGGTTTAGGCCTGGTTTAGTCCTGGTTTAGTCCTGGTTTAGTCCTGGTTTAGTCCTGGTGCTTTTTTCAAAGCCTCATGTTTTCTGTCTCTTGGATGTCAAAATTAAAACCTCTCCTGACCCTCTCTGTCACCTGCCGGTCCCTGTCTGCAGGTACGGCGTGATAATCGTGGGGAACCCCAAGGCCCTGTCGAAGCAGCCGCTGTGGAACAACCTCCTGAACTATTACAAAGAGCAGAAGGTCCTGGTGGAGGGGCCCCTGAACAACCTGAGGGAGAGTCTCATGCAGTTCAGCAAGCCTCGAAAACTTCTCAACACCATCAACCCCGTCAGTGCTCCACCCATGAGTCTGCAGCTGCAGCTCATCTAATCTGTGTTAGAATCAGGAATAATAAACGTGTGTTTTCAGGGAGGGCGTTTCATGAGCACGGCCATGTACGACGCCAGAGAGGCTCTGATCCCCGGCTCCGCCTACGACCGCTCCAGCGCACGTAAGAGTTTGTGTTTTTCATGAGATGAGACTTGGACTTTATGGATCCACAAGAGAAATGACTTGGACACAGTGGCTCACACATCACATTATATTATAAAAAATATAAAAATGGTAATAAACTTCTAAATAAGCAGGAATTAAAAAAAAAAAAAAGGCTGGTGCCAAATAATCTGTGAAACTCTGTCAGCAGGACTTCATTAAGGGATTGGAAATTTGAAATTGAGATTTGACATTAATAAATCAAAATCATAGTAATTTAAATGACAGTTTTGCTAATTACAAAGCCTATTTAGAGAGTTCCATAGCTTCTTTCTGTTATGGGTTCCATTTTGAGAACTTTTGACCACTCATTTAATAACTGGTCTTTGTTAGTGTTCACAGGCTTTAGATGAGACATTTTGAAAAGGTTCTTCCTTTTATTTAAATATGTTCAAGATGTTTATAGACAAACCCAGTGCTCACCTGTGCTCCTCTGCTGTCCTCTTCCTCTGTGATCTCGTCTCCTCTTCCTCTGTGCTCTCGTCTCCTCTTCCTCCTCTCCTGCGGTCTCTTCTCCTCTTCCTCCTCTCCTGTGCTCTCGTCTCCTCTTCCTCCTCTCCTGTGCTCTCGTCTCCTCTTCCTCTGTGCTCTCGTCTCCTCTTCCTCCTCTCCTGTGCTCTCGTCTCCTCTTCCTCTGCGCTCTCGTCTCCTCTTCCTCTGTGCTCTCGTCTCCTCTTCCTCCTCTCCTGTGCTCTCGTCTCCTCTTCCTCTGCGCTCTCGTCTCCTCTTCCTCTGTGCTCTCGTCTCCTCTTCCTCCTCTCCTGTGCTCTCGTCTCCTCTTCCTCTGTGCTCTCGTCTCCTCTTCCTCCTCTCCTGTGCTCTCGTCTCCTCTTCCTCCTCTCCTGTGCTCTCGTCTCCTCTTCCTCTTCCTCTGTGCTCTCGTCTCCTCTTCGCTCTCGTCTCCTCTTTCTCCTCTCCTGTGCTCTCGTCTCCTCTTTCTCCTCTCCTGTGCTCTCGTCTCCTCTTCCTCCTCTCCTGTGCTCTCGTCTCCTCTTCCTCCTCTCCTGTGCTCTCGTCTCCTCTTCCTCCTCTCCTGTGCTCTCGTCTCCTTTTCCTCTGTGCTCTCGTCTCCTCTTCCTCCTCTCCTGTGCTCTCGTCTCCTTTTCCTCTGTGCTCTCGTCTCCTCTTCCTCTGTGCTCTCGTCTCCTCTTCCTCTGTGCTCTCGTCTCCTCTTCTTCCTCTGTGCTCTTGTCTCCTCTTCCTCCTCTCCTGTGCTCTTGTCTCCTCTTCCTCTTCCTCTGTGCTCTCGTCTCCTCTTCCTCCTCTCCTGCGCTCATCTCCTCTTCCTCTTGTGTCTTCCAGCCGGGCGTCCCTCTAACATGTATTTCCAGACCCATGATCCGATCGGGATGATCGGGGCAGGACCCGGGCACATGACCATGAACCTGCCCATCCCCCTGAACCTGGTGATGCCCCCGATGCCCCCGCCCAGCTACATGGGCCACGCCAACGGACCGGCAGGTACAGGGCACGGGCTCAGGCTTAATGCCGCACTGTGGAACATGTTTTTATAAGAATATCTTAGAATAAACCCTCTTTGTCTGTTTTCTGTGTCAGGTATGAAAGGAGGGATGAAGGGCAAGCCTGGCCGCGGTCGGGGTCAGAGGTCACGTGGAGGCGGTACTCAGGGGAACGGCCCCCACAGCCAGGCCAGTCAGGACGGGGCCTCCCAGCCGTTCTCCCAGGGGCCCCTCACTCAGGGCTACATGAACATGAGCCAACCCTCTCAGATGAGCCAACCAGGACTGTCCCAGCCGGAGCTCTCACAGGTACGAGGACAAACTCCGTCCTGATGTCCTACAGCTCGGACAATAAGACCTGTGTGTGTTTGTGATGACAATGTTCCATGTTGTTTCTCCGTTCTAAAACGCCTGGGATTCTCGTGTTAGTTTAACAGTTCAGATTTCAGTTTTCTTAAAGTGTAACTAAAACATTAGAGCTACTCGTTTTCTACTGTTAAATTAAACATCGTCTGCTGATTCTGGTCTTTTTTATGGCAGTTTTAGAGCAAACTAAGTAAATTTGCAGCTTTCAGAAACTGGATGTGCTGCCTTCAGTGGCTTCTGTAATTTCAAGTACTAGGTGACATCACACAGTACTGCCCTGATCACAGACAGGTGTTTCTGATACAAACGCCTGGCTGCAGGGGCGGAGTTTGAAGTGTGGATACCTGTTCGACCAATCACAGCGTTCCTTATACCCCCAGACCCCGCCCACTTTAGCAGCTCTGTTTGAAATGTAGATGTGGGCGGAGTTTAGGTTTTCAGTCCCACCTTAAATGTTTACATTCCTGAATGTGAATGTTTGTTTTCTTTTAACCCACTGAAGTCCTGTTTAAAGTTTCTGTACTCTCGTCTTGTCTCCGTCTCCAGGACAGTTACCTCGGAGACGAGTTCAAGTCCCAGATGGACGTGGCCCTGTCCCAGGACTCCACCTACCAGGGCGAGAGAGCCTATCAGCACGGGGTGACCGGACTGTCCCAGTACTAGAGTGAGTACTACTGTAAAAGTACAAATATAATACTGTCCCAGTACTAGAGTGAGTACTACTGTAAAAGTACAAATATAATACTGTCCCAGTACTAGAGTGAGTACTACTGTAAAAGTGCATTTATAATAGTGTCCCAATACTAGAGTACTGCTATAAAATTACTACTTTTGGACTGTCCCAGTACTAGTATAGATACTTTACTGTGACATCATGTATGTCTATGGAGACATGTTCAGCAGGAGACACACACTTTATCAACAGCCTGATGTTTTTTAGATCTAGAAAAATAACTGCTTTAACCCCCAGGGAATGTTAATGACAGCTGCAAAGTATCAATAAATAAGTGAAGTATAGCTGAAGTATAGCTGAAGTATAGCTGAAGTATAGCTGAAGTATAGCTGAAGTATAGCTGAAGTATAGCTGAAGTATAGCTGAAGAATACCTGAAGAATACCTGAAGTATAACTGTCCTCCTGTCCTTTGTCCCCAGGTGATGGAAGAGTGGAGCTCGGCCTGACCGGAGCTTAGATCGTCTGAGCTTTTTAATCTGAGAAATAATAAAAACATAAAATGGATACATGTTTTCCTCTGCTACATCCGAGAGCACCACCCGCCACGCGGTCGCCGGCGGCAACGCGAAACCAAACCATGAGCTATGTGCGAGACGACGGTAGGACAGAAGACGAGAGACGGGGCGCTACACGGAGGCACGGGCCGGCAGTGACACGGGGAGACATGCAGAGGGCGCCGCTGACCAACGCTGTGGAGTCTCCAGTGGGAACGCGGATACAACTCCCAAAAATAACGAACATCCGCCCATCCCCGTGCCGCCCCAGCACCCCGATCCGGGTCAAAAGAAGGCGGAGGGCGGTGTAACCCGGGTGAAGCGCATCCCAAGCCTCAGCAGCAGAGAAGGAGAGAAGAAGAAGAAGAGGAGGAGCAGATAGAGGAGCAGCGTCTTTTTCAGGAGGAAGAGAAAACATGGTAACTCGGATTTGTACAAACTGCCTTGGAACTGAAAGACCTTCAGCTGCTTCGCTGTGACGTTTGGGGCAGTGGTCCAAGGCCGGTTCTGTCCAAGGCAACGGCCCGCGGACTTTCCTCTGGTCTGTGGAGTCTTTTTATCACAGCACAACTTTGCTAAACGAAAGCTATGAGACATTACCAGCACCGCGCTAATCTCAAGTCTTTTCCTAATTTTCTGAAATGAAACTCTGGGTGGGTGGGTCAACGATGATTCTGTTTGCTTCTGCGTTTCAACGACAAACCCTTAAGGGAGCTGTGTGCATTTTTATCACGACTTTAAGCAAAAATCAACGAGTAAAAGTGCAGAATGTCCAAGCACAACTTACGGTAGGTGAGAGGAGAGAGGCCATATTTTCTACGCTTCAGGGCTCTAAACTCCAAGCCAGTCCAACCTGCACGAGCGTGGATCATTAATGTGTGAGTTTGAACAGTTTTTTGGAGGGTCTTGGAGCAGATCAGGTTCTTGCAGATGTTTTTCAGTTACTTTTACAGTTGTCACAAAGAACACTGACCAGAGACTGTGAATGTGTGAATAATTTTCTCTATTGAATCATCTGAGCTCTGATAATCTGACATTTTGGTGATTTTCGTGCTGCTTTTCCTCTGTATTTGACCCGTCCTTCAGTGTCTCTGGGTTAAACCTGTCAGGAGCAGTGGGACCAGCTCTAGATCTTGGTCTAGTCTTGGTCAGGACTGTCTTAGCTGGAGGATTTGACCTGTTGTGTTGCGTATGCGTGAAACCAGACCCCCAGAAACACGGTGAGAACATGCAAACTCCACACAGAAAGGCCTGGGAACCGAACCCAAAACCTTCTTGCTGTGAGGTGATGGTTCTGCGTGCCTGAAATACTTTGTGTTTTTGTCGGTTGGTGCCAATAATGCAGCTCTGTGCTCACCTGCTCCTCCTATTGGCCAGGCTGTGAGTGACAGGTGGGTTTAGCCAATCGCAGTGAAGCGACGTCATCGAAATCATCTTCAGGCTCAAAGAAAACGTGACTTTTTTTTTTTAAATTTTGCCCACAGACATCCAAAAAGAACACTTGGTTTGAAATTACACCAAATTTAAGGGTGCACTGTTTTGGAGGGTCCGTCACCTGCTTGTTTCTATGGATACGTCATTGCTCTGCCTGGAATGTTCCACAGTGTGACATTAAACAGCTCTACTTTACATTTAGTCAATTACAGGTGGTTTTACAGCTCAAAAATACCTAGAAAAACAGACATTCTGACTGTGAGCGGGGTCGCCTCTCCACAGATCTGACCTGTAACTCGGTGTGGTTTGGTCTCCATGAAGATAGAAAGGTTTAAAGCCATACTGTGGAACTTTCCAGACAAAGCAATAACTATATCTCCTTGAAGAAAAGCGTTTGACGGACCCTCCACCAGAAAAGTTACACAGTGCAGCTTTAAGTCTAGAAAACGTATTGCAGTTTTTGTTTTTTAGTCAAAATCTACGACTAAATCCAAGTGAAAATTGTCAGTTTGGAGAGCACCGCTTTTGGAAAAACATCTGCAGAACCTGCTGAAACGGCTCGATAGACTTGAACTTTTCCTCAAAGGGCAAACATGGACGTTTCCTACCACACAAGCTCGTTTTCCAGCTTTCTCAACGCTTTCGATTTATTACTCAAAAAAAAAAAGAAACTGTAGACGATTACACAGTTTCTACGTGAACGAACCATGAATGCGAAACCGAAGCCAGTGCCTCTAACCAAAAGCAGCGGGCGTGTGAATGTCGAGCACAGAGACCCTCCCTCCGCCTCGGTCCTGCCCGGAGACGACAGGCCGGGAGCGGGGAGAGAACCGCACGATTTCGCCTGCGTTATGTGATCCTGTAGAATCGTTTTGTTTGTGGATTTTAAAGTGCAGGTGACCGGTTTTCGTAGTTTTACATCAGTTAAAGGTCCAATATTACGCAAGTTTTATCCGTGTTCTAATGTTGTTCCTCCTCAAAAACAGACCTGGAGTTGTGTTTGTTTCATTCACACGTTTGAGGAACTCTTTATTATTAGTCTGTCTACATCTCCAAAGCTCAAAACGCTCTGTTCCACCTTGTGATGTCATGAAGTTGTAGTTTTTCTGTAGAAAGGGTTAGGGTTAATAGTAGAGATCGGCAATTCCAGGGCTGAAATGATCCAAATGATTCTAGTGAAGGTGTATACAGGGTGACCAGATTTTTAAAATCAAAAACTGGGACACTCTCGGTTTGTGGTGGTTGGTAATGATAAAATAGTGAAACGAGTGCGGAATTAATGAAGATTGTAATGAACTCGGCCCATTTATGACAAACATGAGTCAGTATAGTCAGATTTTCTTTGTGTTTTGTTCATTTTTAAGCAGCTTTTTTGTAATTTACCCAAACAAATGACAGTTAATGCCTCGATTTATTGTTGGCTGGGATCAAATTGGTCAAAAACGGGAACATCTGGGACATTTCTTGTATAAAACTGAGACAAATCAGTGGTTTTGGATAAATCTGCTGGGACAGGGGACACAGGACTCAAACCTGGGACTGTCCCGGGTAAATTGGGACGTCTGGTACTCTAGTATGGAGTTTAAAAACACAGTGGAGCACTTCCTTCAGTTTGAGAGAAGAACTCAGCCTAAATCTGCAGGGTTTGTGTGTTAAACTAAACACAACTCCACGTCTGTTTGTGACGAGGAAACGACATAAGAACATGGATCAGAAAACGGTGTAATCTGGGTGCTTCATGTGGCAGATTTTGCAGAGAAAAGTTGATCAGAAAAGTGCAAAAATCCAGGAAGTGGCGCTGTGTTTTAAAACGGAATCCCTTCGCCTACGTCATCAACGGAAAACTCTGAAAACGTGCAAGGAAGGACTTCTTTTTCTAACAGTTTAAGCCTTCATTTAACTAAATAAAGGTGTTATATTTGATTTATTTGAGTCTAAATCAGAATTATTGCGTAATTTAGTCACATTTTGGCTTTTGTTTACATAGCGGTTGCAACAGTTACAGAATCACGTTACGTCAGTCGTCTACGTCCAAACTGGAAGTAAAATTATAAACAAAATTGCAAAACGAGGCGGGATTTTTCCAGTAAGATCTCAAATATAATCATGTTTTAGTGAAATGAACACTCAGACCTGTCACGTGCACTTGAACCACAAATCACAAGCTTGCGTTTTAAAACTCGCCAGGAATTTTCGCTTTCTCTGTCGCGTTTCGTTTAGCTTGTAGCCGTAGCGCTGTTCGCTGACTGTAGGAATGACGCTTAGCCGGTTAGCTGCTTTATTTTGCAATTATTTGAGCGATTGTAATGTTATTTTTACGTTTTTCCCGATAAGAATGTACGATGTTTTCAGACAGGGACAATCATGCCTCCGGAAAACACGGCAGCCATGTTGGAAAGTGGCTTGTTTATGGAAGTTTTAGCTTTAAAGGGACACGTCGCTTTCCATAGAGTTGGAATCGAGTTGTGCTGTGGACTTCGGGATTTTTATTATTATTTAGGTTCAGTATTGAAATCAGTGGGTTAGAATAATTATAGTTTACCATTCTGGACAGTTCCTTATTTTGCAGTGGAGTTCCAGCCTTGATTCTCCTTGTAACTGATTCAATAAAAGCGAAACATGCAAACGTTTTTTCTTTTGTTTTATTTTATGTGTTATTTAATTGCGAAAGTTTTACAGATTATGAAATCACACAGACTTCAATATATATATGTACAATTCATTTTTGTCATCTGAAATATTCCACAGTATGGCATTATTACCCTTGTCTAAAATGTTCAATTCTCTGTGTTTTTAGAAGATTGAAAACCGCTCAAAAACTGGGACACTCGGTTTGTGGTGGTTGGTAATGATAAAATAGTGACGTAAGTGCGGAATTAAGGAAAATTGTTCTGCACTCGGCCCATTTATGACGAACATGAGTCAGTATAATCACATTTTCTTTCTCTCTCGTTTTTAAGCACTTTTTCTGTATTTTACCTGAACAAATAACAGTTTATGCCTCGATTTACTGTTGGCTGGTGTCAAACTGGTCAAAAATAGGGACACCTGGGACATTTCTTGTATAAAACTGAGACAAATCACTGGTTTTGGATAAATCTGATTAAACATTATCTTCCATATGTGTCCCCTGTCCCTGCAGATTTTGAATTTTAAATACTGGTGAATTTCTCACTTTGAATTTTTTAACATGTTTGAATATTTTTATTCTGAAATTTTAATGTACTTTTTCAATGTTTCAAATTCAAAATAAAAGTTTCACCTTTTAAATATCCAGCACAACAGACAAAATTCACAAAGTGACTGTTTTGGAGATTAAAATTACAAGAGGTTTAGTCCAGGTTTAGATCACTGTTCCTACTCTCTCCAATGGTCCTGGTTTAGTCCTGGTTTAGTCCTGGTTCAGTCCTGGTTTAGTACTGGTTCAGTCCTGGTTCAGTCCTGGTTTAGTTCTATTCTATGGTCATGAGCTTTGGGTAATGACTGAAAGGACAAAATGGCGAATACAAGCGGTTAAATTTGTTTCCTACACAGACTGGAGCTCGGAGTAGAGCCGATGTTCCTCCACATGGACGGATACGTTTGTGTTAAAATGATAAATCAATATCCAATAGCTCAGTAAGTCAATGTGAGAACCACTATACACTATACGCAAGTCCTAATCGAGATCAAACAGGCCTAAAGAAAACACTGCAGCAAAACCAGCCGCCTCCTCAGCCTCTCCTCCTCTTCTCCACCAGTGTTTGCTCTCCCTCTCTCCATCACCTCATCTGACGCTTCAACCTGCACCAAAGCACCAAAGTTTATCCGTTCTACTCTGTTAGCGTTTTGTCTGACTCCTCTGTTTATTTTGCCTCGTTCACTTGTTCTTTGTTTTTGCTCCGTCATTGATCAGAGCGCGGAGCATCCACCCCACCCGCCAGGTGCCGTCAGGGGGCCGCCGGCGCAGCCTCTTCAGCCTCTTCAGCCTGTTCTGGAGCTGCACCATGCTGCGTTGGCCGCACATCCATCTCCAGTGTAACAGAGTGCGAAGTCCGGAGGAGCAGGGCTGGTACTAAAGCGCCGATATTACACAAAATGGACTCTTGTGAGCTTTAAGTCGTGTTATAACGCTGTTTCCTCCTCAAAAACATGCCCGGAGTTGTGTTTTCTTTCATTCACACATGTTTGAGTAATCCTGGGTTATTAGTCTACATCTCCAAATGCTCTGGAGGGGGCGCTAAGGGGGCGCTAACTACAATGAAATTACTCTGAGACTAACACACCTATTAGTTTACAGTTTCTGTTAGTTAGGTGTGTCTATTGAATATGCACTGGGAGTGGGGTGTGGGGTGTTGTTAGCAGAACCATTCAGAATCAGATCAGAATCAGAAAAGCTTTTATTGCCATTGTCAGTGAACACAATTCACAGACTAGGAACTTGCTTTGGTGATGAGGTGCAACATAGAACACTGAATAGTAATAATAATAATAATAATAATAAAGTATCACTGTGTGTAGAATCCCTCAGTCGTCCAGGTAGAATCCATAGCAAAAGGAGAAATTTAATTTGTCAACTGGACAGAGTTTATTTGGTTGAATACGTTTAGCAGCTCATCCAAGCTGCTTCTTCAGTTCTGGTCAGATGCTGGCGGACACTGCTTTATATCTGCTTGAAGGGAGGAGCTTAATTACAATGAAAATTACTCTGAGACAACACATATTTAAATACAGTTTCTGTTAGTCAGGTGAGTCTATTCAATATGGAGTTGTTTACAGTTTCTGTTAGTCATGTGAGTCTATTCAATATGGAGTGGGAGTGGGGGAGTAGTTAGCATATCCATTCAGGGCCATGATGGGTGTTTTCACACCTCTGGACCTGACCTGGCTAGTCCCATTGTTTTCCCAGTTTGTTTTGATTTAGGTTTGAGGATAGAGTTATAGATGGGAGACAAATGATGTCTGAGACCCCCATTTCTGTTCAAGGAAGGATTCTCTTTCTTGACAAAAATAGCTTCTTTAACTCCTCCTCTCAAACCAGTTCTTTTCTCTGGCTAAGATCTGGACCTCGCTGTCCTCAAAGGAGTGGCCTGTGGCTTTTAGGTGGAGATGTACGGCAGATTGCTGCCCACCCTGGTTTTCCCGTCTGTGTTGATACATTCGTTTGAAAAGTGGCTGTTTAATTTCTCCATTGTAGCGCCCCCTGCAGTCTTCACTACACTGAATGGAGTACACCACATTGCTTTGTTTGTGGCTCGGTGTTTTGTCCTTAGGATGGACCAGTTTTTGTCTTAAAGTGTTTGTGGGTTTGAAATAGACTGGGATTTCATGTTGTCTGAAGATCCTCTGTAGTTTTTCGGAAACGCCAGCCAGGTAAGGAATAGTTACACCCCTTCTCCTGGGCTCTGGTTCTCTGTTGTCCTGTTTCTTTGCTCTCTTCGTTTTATTGAAAGCCCATTTAGGATATCCACAAACAGAGAGGGCTTTCTCCACGTGTTGTTCTACTTTCTCCTTTCCCTCTGCGCTTGTAGGAACCACTTGGGCTCTATGTTGTAATGTCCGAATGACTCCCAGTTTGTGCTGAAGTGGGTGGTGTGAATCAAAAAGCAGATATTGGTCGGTGTGTGTGGGCTTCCTGAAGACCTCTACCTGGAGTCGCCGGTCTTCTCTTATCGTTACTGCACAATCTAAGAAGGCCAATGTGTTGTCCTTGGCATCTTCACGTGTGAATTTGATGTTCGGATCTACAGAATTGATGTGTGCAGTAAAAGGTTCCAAATCTTGAATTTTGATTTTAGAGAAATTATCATCAACAAAGTGATACCAGTGCGTGGGTGGAGTGCCTGGATATGAGGCCAGGGCACTCTGTTCAAATTGTTCCATGTATAAGTTTGCAATGATAGGGGAGACTGGTGAGCCCATTGCACAGCCGTGGATTTGCTTGTAGAAGCAAATCCACAACACAACAAAACCAAAGAACGGCACATAAGAAAGTTTACACAACTCCAAAATCACCATCAAACTAACCCCAAGGATCGGAGTAACAAAAGGAAGGAGGATAAACCTAGCCAAGCATTGCACAAAGAACGCTGGGTGAAAAATCTTTCCAACCGGGTGCTCACTCAGGCAGAGAAAGAAGTACTTTCCAAAGAACCGCATCCCCACGGTGGATTACATCACAGCAGCAGAAACCACCATCAGGAACAACAAGCTCACGGAGACAGAAGCTGGAGACCTTAGACTGAAATTAACAGCTGCACTGAGCAATGCCAAACCTCCACCCTCCAACAGTGTTAATTTTGACAAGGAATTTTAATTTAGTTTTAGTCTTAGTCTTTTGACTAAAATTACTTTTAATTTTAGTCTAGTTTTAGTCATCAGATTTGTTTTAGTTTTAGTTTAGATTTAGTCGACTAAAATTACAATAGATTTAGTCGACTAAAATTACAATAGATTTAGTCGACTAAAAGCTTTTCACACGTATCAATTTTTACCTCTTACACTGAACATAAAACTATACTTTCTTGAAATTGGGATATTAATATGCAAACATTTCACACTTTATATTTAAACACAATTGTTTTTTATTGAAAATGTGTTTCAGTGTTTAAATGGAAAAGCAGTAGCAAACAAAGCACAAAGACAGTATAAATTATTGCTCTCTGTCTTTATGACACCAGTGTATACCACATCAATAACTGTCAAAATGATAATTATTATTATTATTATTATTCTCTTTGTTAAACGTGAAGTGAGACCACAGGTCAGACCGTCTTTTTCTCCCAATCCCAGTCGCCAACATCTTCTCTTAGCACTAGTTGCTCCTCTGTCCTCCTCATGTTTCTCGGCGGGGCGCGTTAGCTTTTCGGCACTGCGCAACAACGCGCGCTGTGATTGGCTCTTTAGCGCAGCGGCCGCTCGTTCCCCTCTCTCTTCTCCTGAGGAGTCCTGACCACTTATTCGTCACCATGGATCTATTATTCGTCACAGGTTATATTTTCGTTTCGTCTTTTATTTGTTGACGAAAATGTCCGTATATTTCGTCATCGTTTTAGTCATTTAAAAGTAATTTTTATTTAGTTTTCGTCTTGTTTTCGTCCGCAAAAAACCTTTGTTGACGAAATAATTTCGTCATAGTTTTCGTCAACGAAATTAACACTGCCCTCCAATGTAACACCGGAGGAAAGGAAGGCCATCGCTGCTCTGGAGAAGGACCACAGCATCAACATCCTCCCAGCTGACAAAGGGAGATGCACTGTGATCCTGAACTCAGCTGATTATGAGGCTAAGGTTAACAGCCTACTCAGTGACACCACAACCTACGAATTACTAAAACGGGACCCCACCAATGTGTACAAAAAGAAGATCATTGATTGCTTGCAGAAGTTGGAGAAAGAAGAAGTCATTGATCGACAGCTATATTACAGACTGTACCCTGGTGACGCCATCCCTGGCATCTATGGCCTCCCAAAGATCCACAAACAAGGAGTACCACTCAGACCCATTGTATGCAGCACAGACTCCATCACATACAATGTGGCCAAACACCTAAAAACCATCTTGGCTCCGCTGGTGGGTAACACGGAGCACCACATTGAAAACACGGCCGAATTTGTGAACAAAATCAAGCGTCTCCAGTTTGACCGGGATGAGACTATGGTTTCCTTTGATGTGACCTCTCTTTTCGCTTGTATCCCTACATCGGTAGCGGTGGAGGCAGCAAGGAGGAGACTACTGGAGGATACCAAGCTAGAAGAGAGAACCAAACTTTCACCCGACCAAATCTGCCAACTGCTGGAAATTTGTTTAAGTACCACCTATTTCCAGTTCAGAGGAAACTTCTACAAGCAAATCCACGGCTGTGCAATGGGCTCACCGGTCTCCCCGATCATTGCAAACTTATACATGGAACAATTTGAACAGAGTGCCCTGGCCTCATATCCAGGCACTCCACCCACACACTGGTATCGCTTTGTTGATGATAATTTCTCAAAAATCAAAATTCAAGATTTGGAACCTTTTACTGCACATATCAATTCTGTAGATCCGAACATCAAATTCACACGTGAAGATGCCAAGGACAACACATTGGCCTTCTTAGATTGTGCAGTAACGATAAGAGAAGACCGGCGACTCCAGGTAGAGGTCTTCAGGAAGCCCACACACACCGACCAATATCTGCTTTTTGATTCACACCACCCACTTCAGCACAAACTGGGAGTCATTCGGACATTACAACATAGAGCCCAAGTGGTTCCTACAAGCGCAGAGGGAAAGGAGAAAGAAGAACAACACGTGGAGAAAGCCCTCTCCGTTTGTGGATATCCTAAATGGGCTTTCAATAAAACGAAGAGAGCAAAGAAACAGGACAACAGAGAACCAGAGCCCAGGAGAAGGGGTGTAACTATTCCTTACCTGGCTGGCGTTTCCGAAAAACTACAGAGGATCTTCAGACAACATGAAATCCCAGTCTATTTCAAACCCACAAACACTTTAAGACAAAAACTGGTCCATCCTAAGGACAAAACACCGAGCCACAAACAAAGCAATGTGGTCTACTCCATTCAGTGTAGTGAAGACTGCAGGGGGCGCTACACTGGAGAAACAAAACAGCCACTGTTCAAACGAATGTATCAACACAGACGGGAAAACCAGGGTGGGCCGCAATCTGCCGTACATCTCCACCTAAAAGCCACAGGCCACTCCTTTGAGGACAGCGAGGTCCAGATCTTAGCCAGAGAAAAGAACTGGTTTGAGAGGGGAGTTAAAGAAGCTATTTTTGTCAAGAAAGAGAATCCTTCCTTGAATAGAAATGGGGGTCTCAGACATCATTTGTCTCCATCTATAACTCTATCCTCAAACCTAAATCAAAACAAACAGAGAAAACAATGGGACTAGCCAGGACATGTCCAGAGGTGTGAAAACACCCATCATGGCCCTGAATGGATATGCTAACTACTCCCCCACTCCCACTCCATATTGAATAGACTCACATGACTAACAGAAACTGTAAACAACTCCATATTGAATAGACTCACCTGACCAACTGAAACTGTATTTAAATATGTGTTGTCTCAGAGTAATTTTCATTGTAATTAAGCTCCTCCCTTCAAGCAGATATAAAGCAGTGTCCGCCAGCATCTGACCAGAACTGAAGAAGCAGCTTGGATGAGCTGCGAAACATATTCAACCAAATAAACTCTGTCCAGTTGACAAATTAAATTTCTCCTTTTGCTATGGATTCTACCTGGACGACTGAGGGATTCTACACATATTTGTGACATGTTGTCAATGAAAAAAATCAGTGACACCCACATGCCATCTCCCATCGTGTTGCCATGGCAACAGGCCAAAAATCTGCCATTGCCAATGTGACGTCCTGAGAAAAACTTTGGTGTAGCCAAACCAAATTTGTGGCAAAAGGAGAAATTAAATTTGTCAACTGGACAAAAGGCCCACCTAACTAACAGAAACTGTAAACAAATAAGTGTGGGAGTCTCAGAGTCATTTCATTGTAGTTAGCGCCCCCTTCAGGCAGATATAAGGCAGTGTCCACCAGCGTCTGACCAGAACTGAAGAAGCAGCCTGGATGAGCTGAGAAACGTATTCGACCAAATAAACTTTGTCCAGTTGACAAATTAAATTTCTCCTTTTGCCTTTGATTCTACCTGGACGACTGATGGATTCTACACAAACCAAATTTGGTACACAGATGCATCATGGGAAAAGGAACAAAAAATATTTAGGAGGGGCCGTGTTTATAATATAATAAACACGGCCCCTCCTAAACCAAAGTCCGCCATCTTGGATTAATCATGTGACAAATGTCATAATGTGATCCTATGTAGACATTTAATTCTGCCGTATTTTCATTTGTGAAAGTTTTAAAACAGCCACAACCTCAAACGTGGAAACATCTTCAAAAAGCTGCGTTAGCGCCACCAACTGGTTAAAAGTTGAGACAAACATAAAATTCTAATGGACAAAATAAAGCTGCCCAAAAAGAGAACAGTTTGTGTGCGACAAACACCACAGGCCAACTGGCCTAGAAAGAAGGGGAGGAAAGGGCACGTTAGCGCCCCCACCCTGCGAGTGCAAGCGAGGGCCGATCATTGCCGCTTGCGGCTATATTTATTATTATTATTATTATTATTATTATTATTATTATTATTAACGGTACAAAATACATTTCAATTTTTGTCTTCTGTTGCTTAAAGCTACAATGCGTCACTTTTTCGACAACAAATAAAACAAAGCCACATTTTCCTTTTTGTTGTGTTCATTGCCTTTTTCACAAACCTGACTCTAATTTGGCTATAATCAGTATAGTACAGTATGGCATAAAATGTGTACCGTGTAGGCTATAATGTTGCACACATAAACTGTATGTATAAATACACAAAGCTAACATGCTAGTCGCCACGTTCCAAATAGGAAGTTCGGATGCGGGCTCTTTTGGCTCCTACTAACCCCGGCTCCCATTGACATAAAGTGGAATATTGTGGCCTCTCTCTCTGTACCTGCTGCTGTGAGCCTCGTCATTTCGGTCTTAAAATGTTTGTATCCCGCTCTATATGATCGTTAAAAAAATCCTCTTCATAATATTGAGCTTGGCTCCAAATTCCCTCCTGTAATATTAATTACATGGATTAATAATTAAATATTAATTAAATGGATAAATAAAGGATAATAAAAAAAAATCATTTGAAAAGGCAGCACAGTGGCTGAGTGGCTAGCACTCACGCCTCACAGCAAGAAGGTTCCGGGTTTGATCCCCGTGTTGCCCGGGCCTTTCTGTGTGGAGTTTGCATGTTCTTCCCATGTCTGGGTTGGTTTCCCATCAACCCAAAAACATGTTCCACATGTTCCAGCTCAGAACTGAGGAAGCAGCTCATCCAAGCTGCTTCCTCAGTTCTGAACTGAAGAAGCAGCTTGGATGAGCTGAGAAACGTATTTGACCAAATAAACTCTGTCCAGTTGACAAATTAAATTTCTCCTTTTGCCATGTTTGAGTAACTTTATTATTAGTCTGTCTACATCTCCAAAGCTCCAAACGCTCTGTTTCATCTTGTGATGTTACAAAGTGGTAATTTTCAAATTAACAGCTATTATTTAACTTTTATTTAGTAGAGATCGGTAATTCCAGGGATGAAATGATCCAAATGGTTCTAGTGAAGGTGTGTGGAGTTTAAAAACACAGTGGAGCACTTCCTGTATCATCACATGACATCAGAAGGTGGAACAGAGTGTTTTGAGCTTGGTGCTAAAGAGGTGCCCTCGTTTCGGGGGCTCAGAGGACGACCTTTGCAGGAATTCAAGCTCCATTTGGACAGTGCACAATGAATTCTCACATCGAGATTCATACGCCCCGTTTTGAGATTGTTTTAACAAGTTTGGTCAGCGCCCTTTGCCATAGCTCAATCCTCTGATGATAAAGTTGCCCCTTTCCATTGATCTTGTGCATAAAAATCCTCCGTGCAGCAGAAACACAGAAGACGGTGGCAGCGTCGTTTTTTGACGATCTCAGTGAGACTGAAATTTATAGGCTGGTGCTGTAATTTAGGAACTAAGGTAGGATGCATAATAGCATAGGCGTTATTTTAACAATTTATGATTAATTGCACACATTAGTAAATCTTTGGATTGCGCTTTTTAAACGTACACTGTGTACATTTTCTGGGGGAGTGTTTGGCAGCTTGTTGTGTCCATGCAACGCTATTGGTTTGCCGGGATGCATTAAATTGACCAATTTCTGTGCAGACAAGGTGCACCACTAGGGCAAGTTACAAGTCGGCTCTGTGAAGAGGCAACACTCCAATGGGTATGCTTTTCAATGTATTGTTGAGGCTTATATAGGCCTACACCCATTATGAAGTAAACAGTTGACACATTACAGGCAAAGTAACATGCGGCGGACTGTCCAGCCAAACATTTTCATAGTGAACCTTTAATTAGGCATACGTATGCTTCATGAGTCTAATGAAAAAGACCCCCTTGAGAGCTCTCCCACGGTGGCTGTGTTTTTGAGAGGCTCTGATTGAAACAGCAGCACCATCTCATTGGAAGTGTCCCGCTGTGCAGCCCATAAAGTGTAACGGGATCTGGTTAAAGGCAGAAGAGCCTGTGAAATCACTGTTACCCTGTTATGATAATTACCCCTGATGGACTGACAACACACGGGGCTGAGGAGTAAAGCAGACGCAACAACATTTGTCACATTTAATGGATAATATGCCACAAACAGGAGGACATGTGTATCAGCTGTGATTGGACTCAGTGTAAACTTCATTCACTGATCACAACATTCTTAAGAACAAAAAATAACTTTAATTCGACGTTTTCAGCAGGTCTTTAGACACTGGCTCTGTATGAAAGAAGAACTGGATTACAGACTCAATATTTTAGAAATGTATAAACATTTGAGGCCCCAACCCCCTTTCAAAAAAAAAACAAACTCCAAATTTAAAATCGAGTTTAGATTAATCTGCTGAAAATGTAGATGTATTGACCTGGTTTATGATGAAAATCACTTCCAACATGAACAAGTCCAATTACTGTTCTACACAAAAAAACCTACGAAAAACATTAGTAGCCTATTGAAAAAAACATATCCTCATTGTAAAGGTAATTGTAGTCATGTATACTTATTTTTATTCTAAAACAATGCATACATTTTATTTTCTTAGTATATATATCTTAGTTTGATATTGTTGCTCAGTGAAAAAAGCAACCAAGGCAGAATGTCATTTTATTGCCTTTGTCTAGGAATGTGAAATAATAATAGTAAAAAAATAAAGTGGTATCTTTCAGAAACTCTAACACATTTTTATAGAATTTTTTGGTCAGTCCATGTGAAATCAACAGATAACAGGAACAGGTGAGAAGCTCTTTGGTGAAAATGTTTAATTAGAGCAAATGGCTCTTCGGCATCAGATGACCTTCATCTGATGAAGAGGATACATCACGTTGAACTGTTTTTGCTTGAGACAGAGGAGCTGCTATTGAAATACTCTTGTCGGAGAAAAGAAAATTAGGAAGATATACGGACAAAAATGAAGAAATGGGTCAGTCCATGTGAAACTAGAAAAGCACTCAGAGAGCGCAGACCTCCGCCAAGCAGCTCAGTTTCAAAGCATGTTACATTCAAAATGATATGGACACAGATTGTTTTTATTCAAATTCAGAGTAATGTTTGCATTTAACGCAATGCTAACGAAATTTTCAAAGTGATCCAGAATCCAGGATTTCTTCTGGATCATCACCAAAATTTAATCATCTGTTGGATTTACCATTAGGAACATTTTCTGAAAATTTCATCAAGATCTGTCCATAACTTTTTGAGTTATCTTGCTAACAAACAAACAAACAAACAAACAAACAAACAAACAAACAAACAAACAAACAAACAAACAGACAGACAGACTCAGGCGAAAACATAACCTCCTTGGCGGAGGTAATAAGCATCGACTATTTTGATTGTCTTGTTTATTTATTTTTTCTTCTTAGCAATTAGTGATTTTCACCACACATAATTTCTAAATACTCTTCAGTAGTTTTTTTTTGTTCTTTTTTTTTTTTTTTTAACCTTATCTGGTTTAAAGTGTATTTTAAAACATCCCAAATATACCAGGCTAAACAGTCGCTTCAGTTGTAACCCTGCTACATTTAGGCTAAGTTTTGTTATTACACACTTACATGTTCCTCTCTTGACCAGCAGGTGACGCCAAAGCGCTGTCCCTCTGTTCAGGTGAACGATCTCGAGGTTGGACTCTGAGCTCAAACACACTAAAGCCAATCAGAGCGCCGCAGACAGACCAAAGTCCTCGAGAGCACAGCGCGAGACGCAGGTCAACACTTTGGTTATTCTGAGGAGAGTTTGCATGTTCTCCCCGTGTCTGTGCTGTTTCCTCCATCAGCTAAAAGCACAAACAGTAATCCTCCAGCTCCTGTCCAGAACAATATGAGAGATTTGCACATATTAAACCAAACTTAAACTTAAACCCCTCTGGTCTGTTCTCATCTCCTCGTCTGGTCCCGGGGCTCAGGTCACATGACTCTGGTCCACAGGGGGCGCTCACGAGACCAAACCGTGAACCTGTCGCCGCCAAGAGAGTCTCATAGATCTCCATTCAACAGGACAATGTGCTCCTTTAAAGCTGCGCTGTGGAACTTTTGTGGTGTCTGTGAGAGTTTCCATGGCACAGATGGGTGTGCAGTGTTCCTTTAATTAGATCAGGGAGGGCATCAGGATTAAAAACAGGCGTCTGGCTTTAGATATTTAGATTTCAGTTTTGTTTTTGCCTCAGGAAATGATTTGCATTTCAGCTTAAATCTCACGTTTCTCCTCTTTCCTCCTTCTCTCCCTTTTCTCTCACTTTCTCCTTCCTTCCCGTTCTCTCTCATTCTTTCCTCTTTATCTCTCAAGGACCTCAGTCTGCTGTACATCTCCACCTAAAAGGAGCTCAGTCTGCCGTACATCTCCACCTAAAAGGAGCTCAGTCTGCCGTACATCTCCACCTAAAAGGAGCTCAGTCTGCCGTACATCTCCACCTAAAAGGAGCTCAGTCTGCCGTACATCTCCACCTAAAAGGACCTCAGTCTGCTGTACATCTCCACCTAAAAGGACCTCAGTCTGCTGTCCAGTCTCCTACACGTTCCTCTCTTCAACACTCTCAGGATTTAAACTTTACTGTCCTGTACCGTCAGGAGGCGGGTCCGAGGTCTTTAAGGCCTCCTCTTTAAGGCCTCCTCAGACTGGAACGAGGTCTGGAACTTCTCTGGGTCCTTTAGAACGGCTCTGTTCACTCACTGCTGTTGGTTCTATAACACTGAGTTTAGGTTAATGATGAATATGAGATGAACCTATGGGCGTGGGGAGGGATGTGAGCAAAATTGTCCTGTTACTTGTATTTTGTGTGTATGTGTGTGTGTGTGTGTGTTTCATCGTGTTTTTTGTGTTGTTGTGAAACTATGTGTTTGTAAACTGTATGTTTTATGTTCTTGGTCCCCCTTGAAAATGAGATGCTGCATCTCAAGGGACTTTCCATAAATAAATTAAAATTCTTTACCTCTTCCCCTCTCTCCTTCTCTCCTTTTCCCTCCTGCTTTCTCTTATCTCTGCCTTTCTCTCCTTCTCTTTCTTTTCACCTCTGCCCCTCCCTCCTTCTCTCTCTCTCTTCACCTCTGCCCTTCACTCCTTTTCCCTATTTCTCTCTCTTTACCTCTGCCCCTTTCTCCCTCTCCCTCCTTCTCTCCTTTTCCCTCCTCTATCTCTTCACCTCTGCCTCCCTCTCCTTCTCTCTCTCTCTTCACCTCTGCCTCTCTCTCCTCTCTCTCTCTTTTCACCTCTGCCTCTCTCCTCTCTCTCTCGTCACCTCTGCCCCTCTCTCCTTCTCTCTCTCTTTTCACCTCTGCCTCTCTCTCCTTCTCTCTCTCTCGTCACCTCTGTCTCTCTCTCCTTCTCTCTCTCTCTTTTCACCTCTGCCTCTCTCTCCTCTCTCTCGTCACCTCTGCCTCTCTCTCCTCTCTCTCTCTTTTCACCTCTGCCTCTCTCTCTCTTTTCACCTCTGCCTCTCTCGCCTCTCTCTCTCTCTTCACCTCTGCCTCCCTCTCCTTCTCTCTCTCTCTTCACCTCTGCCTCTCTCTCCTCTCTCTCTTTTCACCTCTGCCTCTCTCTCCTCTCTCTCTCTTCACCTCTGCCCCTCTCTCCTTCTCTCTCTCTTTTCACCTCTGCCTCTCTCTCCTTCTCTCTCTCTTTTCACCTCTGCCTCTCTCTCCTTCTCTCTTTTCACCTCTGCCTCTCTCTCCTTCTCTCTTTTCACCTCTGCCTCTCTCTCCTTCTCTCTCTCTCGTCACCTCTGCCTCTCTCTCCTTCTCTCTCTCTCTCGTCACCTCTGCCTCTCTCTCCTTCTCTCTCTCTCTTTTCACCTCTGCCTCTCTCTCCTTCTCTCTCTCTCGTCACCTCTGCCTCTCTCTCCTTCTCTCTCTCTCTTTTCACCTCTGCCTCTCTCTCCTTCTCTCTCTCTCTTTTCACCTCTGCCTCTCTCTCCTTCTCTCTCTCTCTTTTCACCTCTGCCTCTCTCTCCTTCTCTCTCTCTCTTTTCACCTCTGCCTCTCTCTCCTTCTCTCTCTCTCGTCACCTCTGCCTCTCTTTCTCTTTCTCTCCCTTCTCTTTCTACCCCCCCTCTCTTTTTCTTTCAACCCTGCCCCTCTCTGTTCTGTTCTTCATCTGTCTTTGATTTCTCGGTGTGACCTTTGTGTGACCTTTGACCCCGGAGTCTTTCACAATCTGCAGAAAATGAGCCAAACTCAAAACTTTACCCCCGCTCTAATGTAGTGCCCCCCATAAACCTCTGTTATGGTTGTACCTCATGAAACAAAAACTGAAACTGAAACAAATACTCTGCTTGTCTCCATGGAGATGTTATTGCTTTGTCTGGAATGTTCCGCAGTATAGATTAAACCCGTCTGTCACGAGAGAGACGAGCAGGTCACAGCGCTGCGCCACATTACAGGTCAGATCTGCGGAGAGGCGCCCCTGTTCACAGAAGGAACTAGAAAAGCACTCAGAGAGCGCAGACCTCCGCCAAGCAGCTCAGTTTCAAAGCATGTTACATTCAAAATGATATGGACACAGATTGTTTTTATTCAAATTCAGAGTAATGTTTGCATTTAACGCAATGCTAACGAAATTTTCAAAGTGATCCAGAATCCAGGATTTCTTCTGGATCATCACCAAAATTTAATCATCTGTTGGATTTACCATTAGGAACATTTCCTGAAAATTTCATCAAGATCCGTCCATAACTTTTTGAGTTATCTTGCTAACAAACAAACAAACAAACAAACAAACAAACAAACAAACAGACAGACTCAGGCGAAAACATAACCTCCTTGGCGGAGGTAATTATTGTGTTTCTGAGCAACAGAAACACCCGTGATGAATAAACGCTGTAGATGGAAATGTTTAAGGTGACACCGTGGAACATTCCAGGCAAAGTAATAATATCTCCATGGAGACAAGCAGGTAGTTCCATCAGAAATGTTGCAGAGTGCAGCTTTAAGTGTGTTTGGCCGAATGTGATTGTCTAAAGTTGACGGTTCATCACATCACATCTCCCCGTCTCTCTGTTCATGGACACGTTTACAGGATGTTTTTTTAATTCTGAATTAATTGCTTTATTCAATTAAAATATTCTCCTTCAAGTTTCCATGGAAATAATAATTCCGAATTGAGGTTTACATGGAAAACACATTAAATCTTTATTTAATTCCGCTCATCGTCTGGGGGTGGGGAAGGGTTCTGATTGGACAGGGACACGAACGGATTTACGACGACCGGAAGAAAACTCACACTTCAGCTGCTACCGGCTTTTTGTCATCTCAGTTTGGTTTGTGTTTTTATGTTTTCCATCCGCTCTTTTCATTATTTGTAGTTTTTCTTCCAGCGAACTTATTAAAAAAATTGTTTCAGTTCAAGACCAACATTTGCTCTGGGCGCCATCTCGCAGAGCGTCATCGTGTCAGAAGGACGACCCAACGAGCGCCGAACGACCAGAATTATTTTTAAGAAGAAGAAACGTTTACATCCAATATAAATACACTTTACTTACTTACAAAGAGCCAATCAGGAGCGAGGCTGTTGAAGGTAACGCCTCTTCTCACAAGTCAATTGATGCTGTCAATCAAACCTGTTGCTAACGCTTGAAGGAGCGACTTCGGGGAAAGAAGGCGCCTGATTGGTCTGTTATTAATGTTCAGATCTTGATTTAGTTACAAAATAGTGAAATAAAAACATGAGAATCACGTTAATACGAACATTTTAAGACCAAAATGACGAAGTTCACAGCAGCAGTTGCAGAGAGACAGTTTTTCAATACAAAGTGAACTGGAGCCAGAGTTGATGGAGCCGGAAGCGCGCCCATGCTCACTTCCTGTTTGGAACATGGCGGCTAGCGGGTTAGCAACGTCCATTTGTATAAACAGTGTATGAGGATAAATAGTTTTTGGATTTAGTGTGGAAAAACAAGCCCCATAAACTGAAGAAGACGTCATAGCAGCTCTGGCCCTCCAGGGGGCGAGCACGAGCCGACTGTCTTTGTGAATAACTTTAAAATGATTGGCTCCAAAGAAGTTAAACTCAGCCAAACTCAGCGTGGCTCTTTATTCCAAGTCATATTTTTAAAACCACGGGCGGCGTCTCTTTCTGACGATAATGACACTCCTGCAGATCCAAATGACCAGGCTCCATCTGCTCTTCACAAACACGTCTTCTGTCCTCGCACAAAAAACATCTCAAACTATGAATTCAAACAGAAATACGTCTCCGTTTTACAGGAAATGGTTTGAAAATAGAAGATGTCAGGTTTTTGTTTGTCTGATGTTTATTTTATCTTCTGAACACTTGTTATCTTCTGGTGATTCTGTTCCTCCTTAAAGAACGATCACGTAAACCTCTGCTCTGGTCAAAGTCTCTTCTACCAGATCAGAGCAGACGAGGCATCTGGTTTAAACGGTAGAAAACTGACGCAAAAACTGTAAGAACAAACATGTCCGACAGATCTTTCAACAGCAAAAACAAAGGAGGGAAACTACCGGAGATGATTTCATGAAGGAATGGACCTGCACAAAGGCTTTGACTACGACTGCATGCTTTAGTCCTGGTTCAGTTCTGGTTTAGTCCTGGTTTAGTCCTGATTTAGTCCTGATTTAGTCCCGGTTCAGTCCTGGTTTAGCCCTGATTTAAATGTGCAAAATTGAAAAATCCTTGAAGAAAAAGACGCCGTCCTTTTTTCCTTTTGTCCTTTTGTCCTTTCACTTTTTGAGTTTGAACTTTTTAAAAATGAAGCTGATCTTCAGATGATCGATGACTGTCTGTCCGATAAACCCCCGTCTCACTGTCCGCTCTGCACATTTGCATTTTTCGGGGGAATTCTTTGAGTAGACTCAGCTAAAACAGACGCTAACAGGAAGTATGTGTGTCTTTACGCTCCCTGACCCCTGACCTCTGCCCCCTGACCCTGCGTTCCTGACCCTGAGGCACTTCCTGTGCTTCATCAGGACGACGATGAAGATAAAGATGAGTCGGTAAAGTCTTATGTAACTCTCAGTGTGTTTGGGTGATGCCTAATTTGGTCGTGTGCCGCAGCTTCCTGTTTTCCCTGCGCTCTGATTGGTTTAACCTTTGACCCTTTGTGCTTCTGTTGATTTGGAATATTTAAAAAAGTATGAAAAGTGTGAAGACGACAAGAAAAAGACTTTACTGTTTAAAGGTCCTAAACTGCAAACCTAGAATCTAGAATTTAACATCTTTGAATTTATTATCAGGCCATGAAGAATCTTACTGTTTTTAAGTATGTTTATATAGAATTTAGCAGAATTTAGCAGAATTTGAAGCATTTTATCTAGAATTTAACCAAATTTAAAGCAGTTTATCTAGAGCAGCATTTAAAGAATTTCATATAGAATTTAGCATCTGAGAAGTTATTGGGCCATGAAGACTAATCATGAACTGGTTTTAAGTATGTTTATCTAGAATTTAGCAGGATTGAGCAAAATTTAAAGCATTTTTATCTAGAATTGAACAGAATTTAAAGCATTCTATCTAGAATTTAGGAGAATTTAAAGCATTTTATCTAGAATTTAGCATATGAGAAGTTCTTATCAGGCCATGAACACTAATCTTAAACTGGTTTTAAACTGGTTTGTTTATCTCAAACTTAGCATCCATAAACTTATTTCCAGCCCATGAACTTATCAGAGACGCTTCATTCTCGTCTAGAGGGAGTTTATTTTAAAATAACTTGTCGAGTAAAATGATCTCGCTGAGTGGACAGATAATTTCACTACTTTAAAGTCATTTTCTGATAGATTTAAGTGTTTATATCTTAAATTTTGGCCGAGATTTTCTGCAGCGTTTATCACACAAAACTGACCCCTGTGAGCTCCAGTGAGTCATGTTCTGATGTTCCTCCTCAAAAACAGAGCTGGAGTTGTGTTTGTTTCATTCACATGTTTGAGTAACTCGTAAAAACGCTCTGTTCCACCTTGTGATGTCATCGAGTGGTAGTTTTCAATTGAACAGCTCCTTTTACCTTTAGTTCAGTGGAGATCGACAATTCCAGGACTGAAATGATCCAAATGATTCTAGTGAAGGTGTGTGGAGTTTAAAAACACAGTGGAGCACTTCCTGTATCACCACATGATGACATCACGAGGTGGAACAGAGTGTTTTCAGTTTGAGAGAAAGAACAAAACTCCAGGTCTGTTTGTGATGAGGAAACGACATTAGAACAGAAAACAGCCCTTTAAAGATGCACTGTGTCACTTTTCTGGTGGAGGGTAAGTGTCATCTGCTTGTTTCTATGGAGATGCTATAGCGATGCCTATAATGTTCCACAGTATGGCCAAGTTACAGGTCAGCTCTGCGGAGGGGCGACCGCTCACAGTCAGAATGTGCGTTTTCCAAGATATCTTTGAGCATAATAATTGAACAAATGCACGATAGAACTGTTTAATGCCATACTGTGGAACATTCCAGACAAAGCAACAACATCACCACGGAGACAAGCAGGTGATGACAAAGGGCCAAGTCACAGCTCAGATCTGTGGAGAGGCAAGCCCGCTCTCTTTACTGGGAATGCATGTTTTTACAAGTTAGTTTTGAGTGATTTAAACATCTACAACTAAATAAATATAAGACATATATGTTTAATGCCCTACTGTGGAACATTCCAAAGTGAGAACATGCGTCAGGAAAAGTGACACAGTGAAGCTTTAATGCCTTTACCCTGTGATCTCTTTAGAAATGAACAGATTTTTAGTAAACAACCTTTTTGTAAACAGTTTTCCATGATTCCTGCTGCGTTCTGTGCCGCAAACACTGGGACTGTTCCTCAAACTCGGATTCGGAGCGTTTCTTTTGGACGCTCAGATGGAGTTTGTGGAGTTTGTTTGTCCAGGGGCTTCTCACCTCCGCTGCAGTTTCCATGGCGACACACTCAGAGTCTCGCCAAAATAAAAGACCCACAAAATAAAAAGAGGAAAATACAGAGACGTCTCTCTCAGAGGTTTGAGAGGAGGAAAACTGGGGCAGGACTGGTGATAATGAAGAAAGAGTTTAATCCTGGTTTAATCCTGGTTTAGTCCTGGTTTAGTCCTGGTTTAGACCTAGTTTAGACCTGGTTCAGTCCTGGGGGAGACTTGGTACAGACCTTAGTCCCAGTTTAGACTCAGATTAGTCCATGTTGCCTCTTGTTGAGACCTGTTTTCTAGTACTACTCAAGAGCTGGATTTAGTCCTCAGACCTGCATTAGTCTTGGTTGAGTTCTGGTTTAGTCCTGGTATAGTCCTGGTTCAGTCCTAGTTTAGTCTTGGTTTAGTCCTGGTTTAGTCCTAGTTTAGTCCTGGTTTAGTCCTAGTTTAGTCTTGGTTTAGTCCTGGTTTAGTCCTGGTTTAGTCTTGGTTTAGTCCTGGTTTAGTCTTGGTTTAGTCCCTGGTTTAGTCCTGGTTTAGTCCTGGTTTAGTCCCTGGTTTAGTCCTGGTTTAGTCCTGTCTTTAAAGACTTTAGGGTCGGAGTTTATCTCAGAACCAGACACGAGACAAAAACTGGAAATGTGCCAAAAACTCAAGTACAACATCTGACATAAAGAAGAGTCCGGAGTCAAAGGGACTAAACCAGGACCGAGCCAGGACTAAATCAGGTCTAAATGTGATATGTTTTGATTCTCTCATACTTTTGGAATGAAGTAAGAGAAAGTTTATTTGTGTAACAAGTTTCAGAGCCACAGAAGAACAGAACAAGAACAAAGATGAGATAAAGAAAACAACAAATAGAACCATAAAACCAGGACTAAACCAGGTCTAAACCAGGACTAAACCAGGTCTAAACCAGGTCTAAACCAAGACAAATCTAGGACTAAACCAGGACTATAAAAGCCCCCTTTCCTTTTGGACAGATGGTTATTTTCTGTTTACGTTTTAAAGGCGCGTGGTGTTGCCGTGGAAACAGCGTTCACATTAAAGTGGATCAGGACCATATATGGGCACGAGAATCAGGAAATAAATATCTTTAATACAAACACTGAAAACTCGACACATTTACACTTATATTTACCCCACAAAAGCAAATGACATGGAAATTAACATTTGGGAGCTTCAAAGAACTGCAGTGTGGATTTTTGTCTTTGTTTGGACACTTTTTACTTTATCACACTTTTTACTTTACAGGCTCGGTTTTCTTCAAAACGATATTAGAAAATAGTGTCAAACGAGCCCTTTAACTGGAGGAACTTGACGTGATTTGAAGCTTCACAGTTTTTTTTAGCAGAGACACAATCAAACAGCACAGGCCCATACAAAAATATTAATATTATTAATATTATTATTATGATCTAATTATTATTTGCAGTTAAAGCAGAGAATGTACTAAAGTACTAAAGAGGAATTTTCCACAGATGAGCCACAGCAGCTTCACGTTTCAGTCACATTTGATTCATAATTTCAGACCGACGTGATTCTAAAAGATTAAGATTTTTACATTATTATTATTTCACAAGAAAATATAAGAAAAATTTAAGAAAATATTGTCAGATATTAGAAGAAAAAAAAAAAAAAAAGAAAAAAGCCAAGGTAAAGGTGCACTGTGTAATATTTCTGCCAGAGAGAAAAAAAATAATCCAAAGAAGCTTCACGTTTCACAGATGGTAAACCAGGACTAAACCAGGACTAAACCAGGACTAAACCAAGACTAAACCAGGACTAAACCAGGCCTGAACCAGGTCTAAACCAAATCCAAAGTTGCTTCACATTTCACATTTCACAGTTGTTGTTACATAAGAATCATTTGATTATAGCATTATATAATATTGGATCTACAAACTTTTTAATATAAAGATTTTTTAATTCATTTGCAAATTTTAGAAACACATTAGTAAAAAAAAAAAAAAAAAAAAAAAAAAAAAAGAAAAAAAGTCAAAAATCTGCTTTAGTGCTGTGTTCCATTTGTCCTTGAAGGTCCATTTCTCAAGTTCAAACTTAAAACTGGAACAAAACAAAAACAAAACACTTAAAAACTCCTAAAAACATTTCTGAACTCAGAGTTTAATGTGGAAATCCCCTGTGGCCAGACTGCGATTGGTGAAAGATAAAAAACTGTTAAAATAAAATAATCAGTTTTTTTGTTTGGCGCTAATGGAAACTTAGCATTTAGCCACATTTAGCTTCACGTTAGCTTAGCCTTAGCATCTCCACAGTGTTTCTATTAAACTTGTGCCAAAGTTTAGGCTCCGTTCAGAAACAAAACCGCTCCTTCTTCTGCTCAAATACTGGCACAGTGGGTTCAGCATTAGCCTCTTAACCAAAGAATAAGTGGTTCAAATCTTCACTGAGTCAAACCCTTGCTGCCATTGTGTCCCTGGGCAAGACACTTTTGATACTAAGGAATAGACTTGATATTCATAATAAAAACTCTTGCCAAGTCACAGCAGGTTTTGGGGTTAGTTCTGAACAGATTTTGTTGGGCCTCAGTGGCGCCCCCTGGAGGCCCCGGTGTGACTCACGGCTCTGTAAACGTGCCTGTAGTCGTCTCCGCTCACGTGGGTTGGGGGTTAGACTCCGGGTAGGACTCGGGGCTGGAGCGGGTGAGTTTGTACGAGCCTTTTTTCCGCGCTCTTCGGATGTACTCGAGAAACAGAGCGGCCGAAGTGAGTCCCGCCGCGACGCAGAGACACGAGAGGAGGAGCAGACTCAGCGACGGAGAGGGGGAGGGACGACTGCTGCGCTCTGAGGGAGAGAGAGAAGAGAGCGAGAGAAGGAGAGAGAAATGTTAAAGTCTCACACTTTCAACCTGGAGAGACTCAGACACAAAGAGAAAGTTTTAGTATTTTTATTGAATGAGTCTCTTTGGCGCTCAGAGGAGACGATGAGAAGATGAGGAGATGATAAGAGGATGAGACGATGAGAGGATGAGACGATAAGAGGATGAGACGATAAGAGGATGAGACGATAAGAGGATGAGACAATAAGAGGATGAGGAGACGATAAGAAGATAAGGAGACGATAAGAGGAGGAGACGATAGGAGGATGAGACGATAAGAGGATGAGGAGAGTGAAGGGGATGATGAGAGGATGAGAGGTGCTGAGGAGGTTCAATTCAAAGTGCACATTCTAACCCATCAGGAGGATTCAGACAGAACCAGATGTTGCTGCTCACAGTGTCTGAAGGTTCAGGGTTTGGAATTGAACCAGAAACCTCACCGACCCCGGGTGTTTTGCACCACACGGCGCCTCACACAGAAAACACTGAACTCTGAAAGATTTTTGTTTGGAGCGTTTTCTGCTCACAGTAAAGTTTAACTGGTGCCAGCTGTGAAGAGCGACATGCCGGGAAACAAAACAGCAACATTCCAGAGCTCGTTCCGAGCGGGAATCCCCAGCCCAGCGCCTGAATGTGTTTAAATCCGAGGTGGAAAACAGTGAAAGTGAAAGTGAAAGTGAAAGGGAGTGTTATGAAGTGTTACTACTGAAAGAGTGAAAGACTTGAGAAGGTTTTAGGTGAAAAATAAACAGTTATGAGAATCCAGTAGGCGAGAATGAGCCCTTTACAACGGAAGTCAACAGGAAAGAATAATAATAATAATAATAATAATAATAATAACAGTAATAATAATAATAATAATAATAATAATATAGATAGGTCAAAAACAGCAGGAAAGAAAAACGTTCAATCTGTGCCAAAAAAAAAACAGGAAGTAAAGGCCGATTGAGTCACACTCTGTAAAACGGGATCGGATTATATTTCTGATGAAAAACTCGGCCTCGACGGAGCAGCTCCACTTTTAAATACAACTCAATAAAATAATGGAAATAAAACTGTCAAATCCACTATGAATGTACTAATGTATCTGTGCAGCAAGGAGAAGGAATAGTAGCAGTAGTAGTAGTAGTAGTAGTAGTAGTAGTAGTAGTAGTACTGTGTTACCTCTGACGCTGATGGAGAACACGTGTACTTCGTAGCCAGGTAGTATTAGCAGTAGTAGTATTATAGTAGCAGTAGTTGTAGTAGTAGTAGTACTAGTATTAGCAGTAGTAGTAGTAGTAGTAGTAGTAGTAGTACTGTGTTACCTCTGACGCTGATGGAGAACACGTGTACTTCGTAGCCCAGCTCGTTGCTGACGTTGACCTGGTAAAGCCCTGAGTCCTGCGCCGTCACGTTGACCAATAGGAACGTCCCGTCAGAGGAGAGCCGCTGCGTCCCATTGGTCAGTTTGGTCAGGGACACGGAAGGGGGCGGGGCACAGACGGACAAGCAGCAAACGGTCACATTCTGCCCCTCGAAGACCACAGAGGAGGGCAAGACCACGACCGAGGTGATCCTGGGGGGAGCTAAAGAGACGAGAGAGGGTTAGACCAGAGACCGGACCAGAGACCAGACCAGAGACCAGGCCAGGAACAGGACAAGGGACCAGACCAGGGACCGGGCCAGGGACCGGACCAGGGACCGGACCAGGGACCAGGCCAGGGACAGGACAAGGGACCAGACCAGGGACTGGGCCAGGGACCGGACCAGGGACCGGACCAGGGACCACAGAGGAGAGCAAGACCACGACCGAGGTGATCCTGGGGGGAGCTAAAGAGACGAGAGAGGGTTAGACCAGGGACCGGACCAGGGTCTGGACCTTGGATCAGACCAGAGACCGGACTATTGGTAGGTCATTACATCAAATTAAAGGCCCAAACAGGATATGGGTTTAAACAATATCATGGAACCGATACCCGATCCAGCTAATTTTCATGGATTTTCACCGATATTCAATACCAGTATGGGTATCGGTAAAGCCCTGAGATTATCGGTATCGGCGCATCCCTGAGATTAACTGCAGATGTCAGATGCTGCAAAATACAGGAAGTAACAGCCATATTTGGGCGCTGATCCAGAAAACAAGACAGACTCCAGACCAGACACACTTTCACAATAAGAGCGCGTGTTCATAAATCTCTCTTATCTCAAACAGAGCGGCTCCTTCACAATAAAACGCCATGATTCAGATAAAAGTGTTTGTGATCAGATCCAGAGACCAGAGACTAGACCAAAGACCAGACCAGAGACCAGAGACCAGACCAAAGACCAGATCCAGAGACCAGAGACTAGACCAAAGACCAGACCAGAGACCAGACCAAAGACCAGACCAGAGACCAGACCAAAGACCAGACCAGAGACCAGAGACCAGAAACCAGACCAAAGACCAGATCCAGAGACCAGAGACTAGACCAAAGACCAGACCAGAGACCAGAGACCAGACCAAAGACCAGACCAGAGACCAGAGACCAGACTAGAGACCAGACCAGAGACTAGACCAGAGACCAGACCAGAGACCAGAGACCAGACCAAAGACCAGACAAGAGACCAGAGACCAGACCAGAGACCAGAGACCAGAGACCAGACCAGAGACCAGACCAAAGACCAGACAAGAGACCAGAGACCAGACCAGAGACCAGACCATTTTTGATTGAGCCTCTCCACGGGCCGTACTGTGGAACAAAACACAGAACAAAGAACCCCCCACGTGAAAAGTTACACAGTGTACCTTTACAGCATCAAAATCTGAGTGAAAAAAACAGAAGTCAAAGTGCGGATTCTTGGTATTGTTTTATTTTAAATTCAGAGAAAAGAAACACAAAGACTCAGAGGAAAGACAGAGTGGATCAGGGCCAAAAGTCAGCCATTTCACAAGATTACACAAGAGGAGATAACAGAGACCTGAGGGGGGACAGTCTGTGGGTCTGGGTCCGGGTCTGGGTCTGGGTCTGGTCCTGTTCTGCCTGGAATGTTCCACAGTGTGACTTTAAACAGCTCTACTTTACATTTATTTAATTACAGGTGGTTTTACAGCTCAAAAATACCTAGAAAAACAGACATTCTGACTGTGAGCGGGGTCGCCTCTCCACAGATCTGACCTGTAACCTGGTCTGGTTTGGTCTCCGTGGAGATAGAAAGGTTTAATGCCACATTGGCAGCCCTAACCTGAGGTGAGGAAATTCTAATATTTATTATTAGAGGAGAATATATATAATTCTGACGTTTATACAGTAAAAATTTAAGTTTTTAGTCCAAATATTTCTCTGGTTTCAGTTTGAATCATTTGAGTCTCAGTGATTGAGACTAAACCAGGACTAAACCAGGACTAAACCAGGACTAAACCAGGACTGAATCAGAACTAAACCAGGTCTAACGGGTCTAACAAGGTCTAGTCTAAACTAGGACCAAACCAGGACTGAACCAGGACTAAAGCAGGTCTAAACCAGGTCTAACAGGTCTAAATGAGGATATAATCAGATCTTCAGGTTTAAACTGTAAAAGTCTGAACTCTTTGTCCTCTCGTGGACCAAAACACACTCCTCCTCTGCTAGAGCTTCATTTTGTTCTGGAGAAAATGAATTTGGGTTTTTCTGGGATGACTTCATTATTTTGGGTCAAAGTGACTTTAAAACAATTTAATCTGATCCATGTTTACAGAGGGTCCCTGAAAACATCACCCAGGATCACAAAACCAGGAGTACACCAGGACTAAACCAGAACTAAACCAGGACTAAACCAGGACTAAACCAGGACTAGACCAGCCACGTCAGCTCCATTGGTCATCATAGTTTTCTTTTAGATTTAGTTTTAGATGAATATTGTGATTTAAAATGTCCAAATTCTAACAGAAGGTTCTGCGGGGGTCAGAGGTCAGAACTACAGGCCTGATTTAAAATGATAAAACATCAAAATAAACGTCTGAACGGCTCACCTCTGACGGTGATGTTACGAGCGTCCCGCGCTGCTCCGTACTGATTGGTGGATTCACACTGGTAGTGGGCGGAGTCTTGCAGCTGAGCGGACGATAGGTTGAAGAACAGGAAGTGGGCGGAGTCCTCTCTGTGAAGCTCCGCCCCGTTCCTGCTCAGGACCAGTGTAGGGGGCGGGGCTCCGTCTGACTGACAGGTGAGAGTGAGGCTCCGCCCTTCCAGCACCTGCTCCGGGCTCACCGACAGGGACAGGGTCTGAGGGGGGGCTGTGGGAGAGAGTGTGCACGTGTAATACTCAGTACTGCATACTACTGTATACTACTGCATACTACTGAATACTGAATACACACTGTGTGTGTGTGTGTGTGTTTGTGTTACTCACACTGTACATAGAAGTGAGTGGAGCTGGTCCGGCTCCTCCAAACCTCCTCCTGCTCCGTCAGCATCTCCGCCCTGCAGCTCAGCCTCTGCTCTGGGCTCTGGAGCTCAGGGCTCTGCTGGGGGGGCTGGAGGCTCCTCTGGCTCTGGAGAAGGTTCTGGAGCCTGGTCGGGTCCAGTCTCAGCTCTGAGGAAATGTTCTGGAGCGTCTCTGAATGAGGAAACCCAGTCTCACTCTGAACGAGCTCATTACCCATCAGCCACTGCAGCCGGAGCCGGGACGCCGGATAAACACTGAAGACGGAGCAGAAGAAGACCGCACCACGATCGAGGACCACAGGACCAGAGGAGGAGAGGAGAGGGTCTGAGGGGAACGCTGGAGGAGGAGAGAGGGAGAGGATGAGGAGGTCATCTGGGAACGCTGGAGGAGGAGGAACGTTACTCTCCGTTGGGAAAACAAATGAAAAAGGAAGAAGAGCTTCTATCTCTTCATCTCTATCCATCACTTCAGATTTTTACTGAATTTGAAAATAAATCCCATCAGTAAGTTTAAGTTTATTTACCCCCAGAACTCAGACCTCCAAAGCTCCAAACGCTCTGTTCCACCTTGTGATGTCATCAAGTGGTAGTTTTCAAGTGAACAGCTCCTTTTACCTTTAGTTCAGTCGAGATCGGCAATTCCAGGACTGAAATGATCCAAATGATTCTAGTGAAGGTGTGTGGAGTTTAAAAACACAGTGGAGCACTTCCTGTATCACCACATGATGACATCACAAGGTGGAACAGAGTGTTTTCAGTTTGTGATGAGAACAGAGAGAGAGAACAGAGATCAGAAAATAGCGTAAAAATTAAATCTCGTATTAAAAATCTTTGTTTGTCTTTTGCGTTTTTACTCCAAACACGTGACCTCTGACCTCTGACCTTTGACCTCTGGAGAAACTACACTAATATTTTGTACTTAAGAATTCCACAGACGGATTCCTGTAAGAGACGCTTTAATTTAAACCTCAAGGGACAATTTAATAAGAAAGAGAGGGAGGGAGAGAAGGAGGGAGAAGAGAGAGAGTGAGGGAGGGAGGAGAGAGGGAAAGAAGGAGGAGAGAGGAAGAGAGGGAGGACATGGAGGAGAGAGAGGGAGGGAAAAAAGAGCAGCAGGAGGGAGAGGTGAGAGGTGGTATTTTTAAAAGAAACTTAATCACTCACTTCCTGTTCAGAGATTTAAAAGAAAAACACACGACTGTTTAAATCGAGACAAGAACAGAGAGAAGGAAAGTAAGAAGGAGGGATGGAGAGAGAGAGAAGGGTGTGAGAGAGAAGGAAGGGAAAGGGGAGAGAAGCGGCAGAAGAGGAGAGGAGGAGAGGAGGAGGGAGAGGAGGGAGGAGAAGAGAGAGAGAAATGGACAGGGAGAGAAACAATGAAGAGAGAGAGAAAGAAGAGAGCGGTTAGGCGTCTGCAAACTGCTGAACATTCCACCATAGACACAGATGTAGAACACCCCCGCTGTGACGTCACAAAGACTGAGACAGACTGAAGGACTCACAGTAGACCTGGACTCGGGTCTTTCCGCTCCGGGTCACTGAGTCGCACTGAGCCTCACAGCTGTAGCCCCCCGAGTCCTGCAAGTCCAAGTCCTGAAGGACCAGCCTTGACCCGGTCTGGTCTCTGGTCCTCAGGAGGACCGGGCCCGGGTCTAAACCGGGGTCTAGACCGGGATCCGGGCCGGGATCCGGGCCGGGATCTGCACCGGTCTTAGTCCAGGTCAGGACTGGGGTCTGGGAGCAGCCCTGAGTCTCACAGGTCAGAACCAGAGAAGAGCCGGAGTCTGCGACAGTGACCTGCTGAAAAACGCTGACCTGGAGAGGGTGAGCTGAGGGGACGAGGAGGGAGGAAGGATGGAGGGAGAGAGATAAAGAGGAGGAGAGGGAGAAAGAAGGAGGGAGGGAGAGAGAGTAGAATAAATAAACACAAAATGTAAAAATCAAACTTTTATTTTAGTCTTTAATCTTCTGGCTAAAAAGTGACACACTGTAGCTTTAGTAGCGTGGGGTTATTATGGAACATGTTTCCATAGCAACACACAGACACAGGGAGAACGTGCAAACTCTTTTCATTAAACCTGAACCAGGCGTCTGTACCTCTGACGGTGATGTTACGAGCGTCCCGCGCTGCTCCGTACTGATTGGTGGATTCACACTGGTAGTGGGCGGAGTCTTGCAGCTGAGCGGACGATAGGTTGAAGAACAGGAAGTGGGCGGAGTCCTCTCTGTGAAGCTCCGCCCCGTTCCTGCTCAGGACCAGTGTAGGGGGCGGGGCTCCGTCTGACTGACAGGTGAGAGTGAGGCTCCGCCCCTCCAGCACCTGCTCCGGTCTGATCAATAAGGAGACGTCTGTGGGCGGGACTAAAGGAGGAAACAACCAATGATAATTATTTAGGACTAAACCAGGACTAAACCAGGACTAAACCAGGACTAAACCAGGACTAAACCTGGTCTAAACCAGGTCTAATCTTTCCACTCACACATCAGTTGGACTTGGACTCTGGTCTCGATGGTCCTCTGGTCTGGACTCAGGTGGGGGAGGTCCATCGTGGCCCTGCAGATAAACTCCAGGTCTTGGTCTTGGTCCTGGTCTGGTTCTCGGTCTCTGAAGTCCGGTCTCTGGGGGGTGTAGTCCAGCTTTGACCGGACCACTGTAGACCCAGAGTCCCCGTTGGTCCTGATCAGGGTCTGGTTGGTCCTGATCCAGACCAGGTTCAGGAGCTCAGGGGGGTACATGTCCCGGACCTCACAGACCAACGAGGACTGGACCGAGACCTGGACTGAGACCGGACCTGAGACCAGAGGAGGAGAGGGAAGAGCTGTGGAGAGAAGGAGGAAAGAGGAGGGGGATTAAAGAGGGGGATGAAGAGAGGAGGAGGTGAGGAGAAGGAGGAGAGAAGAGGGGGATGAGGAGAGGAGGAGGAGAGAAGAGGAGAGGAGGAGGAGGAGGAGAGGAGGAGGAAAGAGGAGGAAGATGAGAGAGGAAAAGGAGAGAAGAGGAGGAGAGGAGGAAGAGAAGTGGAGAAGAAGAGAGGAGAAAAGAGGAGGAGAGGAGGAGGAGGAGAAAAGAGGGGGAGGAGGAGAAAAGGAGAGAGGGAGAGGAGGAGGGGAGAGGGAGGAAGAGAGTAAGTTTAATGCCACACTGAGGAACATTCCAGGCAGAGGAACAACATCATGGAGAGAAGCAGGTGCAGCACCAGAAAAGTTACGTAGTGCATCTTTAAAAACCAAGTCAGAAGGTCAGAAGGTCATGAACTTTTTATACAGTTTATGCTCCCTCCGTAGGTCCCTCCATAGCGCCCTCTGTAGGTCCTTCTCTGTCCCTCTATGTCCTGACATAGGTCCCTCCATATGTCCCTCTCTCTGTCCTCTCTCTATCCCTTCTGTCCTCTCTGTCCTTTCTCTGTCCTCTCTCTGTCCCTCTCTGTCCTCTCTGTCCCTCTCTGTCCTTTCTCTGTCCTCTCTCTGTCCCTCTCTGTCCTTTCTCTGTCCTCTCTGTCCTCTCTCTGTCCTCTCTGTCCTTTCTCTGTCCTCTCTCTGTCCCTCTCTGTCCTCTCTGTACTTTCTCTGTCCTCTCTGTCCTTTCTCTGTCCTCTCTCTGTCCTCTCTGTCCCTCTCTGTCCTTTCTCTGTTCTCTCTGTCCTCTCTCTGTCCCTCTCTGTCCTCTCTCTGTCCCTCTCTCTTCTCTCTGTCCCTCTCTGTCCTCTCTCTGTCCTCTGTCCTTTCTCTGTCCCCTCTATCCTCTCTCTGTCCCTCTCTGTCCCCTCTGTCCCTCTCTGTCCCTCTCTGTCCTCTCTCTGTCCTCTCTCTGTTCGGATCGTCATAAAAAGATTAAATCGTCGTCCTCGTTCTCACCGTAAACCTGGACTCTGCTCACGCTCTGTCCTTTCTGTCCTCTCGTCCCTCTCTGTCCTCTCTCTGTCCTCTCTGTCCCTCTCTGTCCTCTCTGTCCTCTCTCTGTCCCCTCTGTCCTCTTTCTGTCCCTCTCTGTCCTCTCTCTGTCCTCTCTGTCCCTCTCTGTCCTCTCTCTGTCCCCTCTGTCCCTCTCTGTCCCTCTCTGTCCTCTCTCTGTCCTCTCTGTCCTCTCTCTGTCCTCTCGTCCCTCTCTGTCCTCTCTCTGTCCTCTCTCTGTCCCTCTCTGTCCCTGTCCTCTCTCTGTCCTCTCGTCCCTCTCTGTCCTCTCTCTGTCCTCGCTCTGTCCTCTCTCTGTCCCTGTCCTCTCTCTGTCCTCTCGTCCCTCTCTGTCCTCTCTCTGTCCTGATTGCCATAAACAGAGTAAATCGTCGTCCTTGTTCTCACCGTAAACCTGGACTCTGCTCACGCTCTGTCCCTTCTGTCCTCTCTCTGTCCTCTCTCTGTCCCTCTCTGTCCCTGTCCTCTCTCTGTCCTCTCGTCCCTCTCTGTCCTCTCTCTGTCCTCGCTCTGTCCTCTCTCTGTCCTCTCTGTCCTCTCTCTGTCCTCTCGTCCCTCTCTGTCCTCTCGTCCCTCTCTGTCCTCTCTCTGTCCTGATTGCCATAAACAGAGTAAATCATCGTCCTTGTTCTCACCGTAAACCTGGACTCTGCTCACGCTCTGTCCCTTCTGTCCTCTCTCTGTCCCTCTCTGTCCTCTCTCTGTCCCTGTCCTCTCTCTGTCCTCTCGTCCCTCTCTGTCCTCTCTCTGTCCTCGCTCTGTCCTCTCTCTGTCCCTGTCCTCTCTCTGTCCTCTCTCTGTCCTCTCGTCCCTCTCTGTCCTCTCTCTGTCCTCGCTCTGTCCTCTCTCTGTCCCTGTCCTCTCTCTGTCCTCTCTCTGTCCTCTCGTCCCTCTCTGTCCTCTCTCTGTCCCCTCTGTCCTCTCTCTGTCCTGATCGTCATAAACAGATTAAATCGTCGTCCTTGTTCTCACCGTAAACCTGGACTCGGCTCACGCTCTGTCCCTTCTGTCCTCCACACGTCACTTTGCACAGCAGCGCCCCCTCGTGTTCAGGACGCACGGGGTCAAAGGTCAGGGAGGAGTGCGTGGAGTTGGCGGTGACGGCGGCCATGAGCGGGCGGTCGTCCAGAGGAGCCCAGGTGATGGTGGAGGAGCCGGCGCAGCCGAGAGCGAAGCACATGAGACGAGAACGAGAGCCCAGAGAGAAAAGAGGAGAGGAGGGATGAACGGAGACACGGAGGAGAGCGTGAACGCACCACGGAGGAGAGGAGAGGAAGAGGAGGAGGGCTGAGAGAGGAGAGAACAGAGAGGGAGAGAGAGGAGGGAGAGAGGGAGGAGGAAGGAGAGAGGGAGGAGAGAGAGAGAACAGAGAGGGAGAGGGAGGAGAGAGGGAGGAGAGAGGAGAGAGAGAGGGAGGAGAGAGAGAGGGAGGAGAGAGGGAGGAGAGAGAGAGGGAGGAGAGAGAGAGAACAGAGAGGGAGAGGGAGGAGAGAGGGAGGAGAGAGGGAGGAGAGAGGAGAGAGAGGAGAGAGAGAGGGAGGAGAGAGGGAGGAGAGAGGGAGGAGAGAGAGGGAGGAGGGAGGAGAGAGGGAGGAGAGAGGGAGGAGAGAGAGGAGAGAGCGAGGAGAGAGAGGGAGGAGAGAGGAGAGAGAGAGGAGAGAGAGAGGGAGGAGAGAGGGAGGAGAGAGAGGGAGGAGGGAGAGAGGGAGGAGAGAGGAAGGAGGGAGGAGAGAGGGAGGAGAGAGAGGAGAGAGAGAGGGAGGAGAGAGGGAGGAGAGAGAGGGAGGAGGGAGAGAGGGAGGAGAGAGGAAGGAGGGAGGAGAGAGGGAGGGAGGAGAGAGGGAGGAGAGAGAGGGAGGAGGGAGAGAGGGAGGAGAGAGGAAGGAGGGAGGAGAGAGGGAGGAGAGAGAGGAGAGAGCGAGGAGAGAGAGGAAAGAGAGGAGAGAGAGGAGAGAGAGAGGGAGGAGAGAGGGAGGAGAGAGAGGAGAGAGAGAGGGAGGAGAGAGGGAGGAGAGAGAGAGGAGAGAGAGGGAGGAGAGAGAGAGGAGAGAGAGAGGAGAGAGAGGGAGACATTAAAAACTAAAGTCAGTCTTATTAAATCTCAGAACATCGAGTGTTTCTGCTGCAAAAAATAAAATAAAAAAAAATAAAAACTTTTGTAAATTAAATTAAAACACGTCACCAGTTTTGATCATTAAATAAACCCAGAGCAGCTGAAAGAATAAATATTACAAATACAACCAGGTCTAAACCAGGACCAAACCAGGACTAAACCAGGACTAAACCAGGACTAAACCAGGTCTAAACCAAGTCTAAACCAGGACTAAACCAGGACTAAACCAGGTCTAAACCAAGTCTAAACCAGGACTAAACCAGGACCAAACCAGGACTAAACCAGGACTAAATCAGGTCTAAACCAGGACAAAACTAGAACTAAACCAGGACTTACCCAGGAATAGACCCACAGAACAGATCCACTAAAATCTAAATTAGAACCAGGGCGACACGAACTGGGTCACAGAGACTTTAGAGCCCAGAGGAAAACCGGGTCTAAACCAGGACTAAACCAGGTCTAAACCAGGTCTAAACCAGGACTAAACCAGGACTAAACCAGGTCTAAACCAGGTCTAAACCAGATCTAAACCAGGTCTAAACCAGGTCTAAACCAGGTCTCATTGTTTTGAAGTTATGTAAATGAATCGTTCCCACACAAACGGCCACTGAACGTCACGATTCGATTCTTCAATAAAAAAAGACGCATTTAGGACAAAATGAAACATTTTAAACCGAATCTCGTTCAGAATCTCAAATCCAAATCTCAAACCGGATCGGGTCTTTGAGTCTCACCTGGAATCAGCGGCAGAACCGTCCGCGCGCACCGGGACCGGGACATGTTCACGGTGAATCTGACACGGGAATAAAACACTGACGTGAAACGGGATCAGATCCGGTCGAAACCCACGCGCCTCCGGTCTGTCCCGTGCACGCGCCTCCGGTCTGAACGTGCCGCACGCGCCTGTCTCGTTCACTCGTTCACAGACCGGTCTCGAGCCTTTTCTGTCTGAGCCGCTCGCGCTCCGGAGACAAGAGTTTAAAGAGGAGAGGAGAGCGCCCCCCGGCGGACGGACGAAGGAGAGAGGGAGGGAAGGAGAGAAGGAGAGAGGGAGGGAGGGAGGGAGAGAAGGAGAGAAGGAGAGAAGGAGAGAGGAAGGGAGAGAAGGAGAGAGGGAGGGAGGGAGGGAGGGAGGGAGGGAGGGAGAGAAGGAGAGAGGGAGAGAGGAAGGCAGAGAAGGAGAGAGGGAGAGAAGGAGAGAGGGAGAGAGGGAGGGAGAGAAGGAGAGAGGGAGAGAGGAAGGGAGAGAAGGAGAGAAGGAGAGAGGGAGGGAGGGAGAGAAGGAGAGAAGGAGAGAGGGAGGGAGAGAAGGAGAGAGGGAGGGAGGGAGGGAGAGAAGGAGAGAGGGAGAGAGGAAGGGAGAGAAGGAGAGAGGGAGAGAGGGAGGGAGAGAAGGAGAGAGGGAGAGAGGAAGGGAGAGAAGGAGAGAGGGAGAGAAGGAGAGAGGGAGAGAGGGAGGGAGAGAAGGAGAGAGGGAGAGAGGGAGAGAAGGAGAGAGGGAGGGAGGGAGAGAAGGAGAGAGGGAGGGAGGGAGAGAAGAAGAGAGGGAGAGAGGAAGGGAGAGAAGGAGAGAGGGAGAGAAGGAGAGAAGGAGAGAGGGAGGGAGGGAGAGAAGGAGGGAGGGAGGGAGAGAGGAAGGGAGAGAAGGAGAGAGGGAGAGAAGGAGAGAGGGAGGGAGGGAGAGAAGAAGAGAGGGGGAGAGAAGGAGAGAGGGAGAGAAGAAGAGAGAGAGGGAGAGAAGGAGAGAGGGAGAGAAGGAGAGAGGGAGGGAGAGAGAGAGAGGGAGAGAGGGAGGGAGAGAGAGGGAATGAGGAGAGCTGTAAAAGAGGTTTTAGTTTCGTTTTGATTTTTAGGATCAGTGACGTCACGCGGGGGTTTTACGTTAACGGGAAACGTGGCGCTGGGAATAAAAAAGAAAAAAAATAAAATAAAAGTGAAAAGAAGCAGAGGAAGTTTTTCCAAACACAAAACCGTGAACTTCAGCCACTGTTACACAAAACTTCAGGAGTAGAAAATATTAAATCTGTTTTATTTTTATTCAATGTTTAAATGTAAAAAACAATGTTTTTATTTATCATATTTAAAGGGCAAATATTACGCCCTGTGTGTGTGTGTGTGGTGTTCGGATGTGTCATTTTGTGTGCGTGTATGTGTGTATTTGTGTTTGCATGTTTTTGTGTGTGTATGTTTGCGTTTTTGTGTGTTTGGTTGTGTCTTCTTGTGTGTATATGTGTGTTGGTGTGTATTTGTGTTTACGTGTTTTTATGTGTTTGGATGTTTGTCTTTTTGTGTGTGTTGATAAGCTAAACTAAGCTAAGCTAAGCTAAGATAAGATAAGATAAGATAATCCTTTATTTGTCCCACAATGAGGAAATTTCAGTGTCACAACGCAAGTTTCAGAAACAGTAGGAAAATAAGAACATCAAAATCAAGATAAATAATAATAAGTATTTACAATCAACTAAAAAAACACAACAGTGTAAAGCTCAAAGGCACAGGAACGTTGCACAATAAGTGTCTTTGATTCTGAAGTGAACAAACAGCAGTTAAAGTGACTCCAGTATAGTAATATATAATATTACTACAATAAAGTGACTCAGATGATTGTGTACAGTGCAGTGATGGACAGTGGTGGGTAAATAAATAAATAGCAGGTAAAGTGACTTTAAATAATATTGCACATTGTTATTGTTGCTATGGAGATGACACATGGTTGCTATGGAGATGACACATGACTAGCATTGATCATTGTACAGTCTGACAGCAGCAGGAAGGAAAGACCTGCGAAACCTCTCTTTAACACAGCGAGGGTGAATCAGTCTGTCACTCTCCAGAGCAGACAGGGCGTCCTGCAGGGGGCGACACTCATGGTCCAGCATAGAGATGACCTTAGCCAGGACCCTCTTGTCCCCCACCTGCTGCACTGAGTCCAGAGGACAGCCCAGGACTGAGCTGGACTTCTTGATGATCTTGTCCAGTTTCTTCTTCTCCCTCTCTGTGACGCTGCTGCTCCAGCAGACCACACCGTACAGGATGGCTGATGCCACCACAGAGTCATAGAAGGTCCTCAGGAGTGGCCCTCTCACTCCAAAGGACCGCAGTCTCCTCAGGAGATAGAGCCGACTCTGGCCCTTCCTGTACAGTGCATCTGTGTTATGAGTCCAGTCCAGTTAATTGTTCAGATGCACACCCAGGTATTTGTAAGAGTCCACTCTCTCAATGTCCCTTCCCTGGATGTTCACTGGTGGGGGGGCAGAAGGATGTCCACCACCATCTCCTTGGTCTTCCCCGCATTGATGAGAAGGTGGTTCCGGTGACACCAGTCCACAAAGTCCTGCGTTAGTCAGTGTTTGTTCATTTACTGAGTGTTTGTGATTGACTCAGAGAAAAAGAGGAGGTCAGAGGTCAAGGGTCAAGGGTCAGAGGTCAGAGGTCAGGGGTCAGAGGTCAGGCTGATCCTGATCGGAGGATTTCGGTTCATTCTGTTTCAGACAAAAATCCTAAACCACGACTCGTCCCGTTCGTGTAACTTAAAGGTGCATTGTGGAACTTTTCTGATGAAATGTTCCACAGTCCGGCATTAAACGTATCCATGAGAGCGGCTCAGTCAGGATGAATTCAAGAGGCTTCAGGTTTAATGCCGCACTGTGGAACATTTAAAGCGCCCGTATCACTGTTCTGATCTGATGTCGTTTTCTCGTCTCACACCTGGAGTTGTGTTTGTTTCATTCACATGTTTAACACACAAACTCTGCAGATTTAACACGAGTTCTTCTCTCAAACTAAAAACACCTTGTGATGTCATCATGTGGTGATACAGGAAGTGCTCCACTGTGTTTTTAAACTCCACACACCTTCACTAGAATCATTTGGATCATTTCAGTCCTGGAATTGCCGATCTCTATTGAACTAAAGGTAAAAGGAGCTGTTCACTTGAAAACTACCACTTGATAACATCACAAGGTGGAACAGAGCGTTTGGAGCTTTGGAGATGTAGACAGACTAATAATAAGTTCTTGAGTTCCTCAAGTCAGTTTTGTGTAACTGAGAACCTTTAAGAGCGTCCAAAGTTTTTTTCCGGGGTCAAACTCTGTGAATTAAAGTTTTGGGGTTTGTTTACATTACGGTTGCTCGGCAACAGTCAGACCTGTCACTCACACCAACCAGGAAGTAAAATGAGACACTTCTCCAAAACGGACAAACTGAGGTAAACAAAGTACAAATTCTGAACGAGTTGTGAGACAGTGGTGCTCTGACGTCTCATTGTGTGTCTGTATTTATCAGGGTTTAGCGCAGCCTCTTCCCTGTAGTGATTAGGTCTGTGGTTTGGTTTGTTTCTCCTCAGAACAATCGTATCAGACTCACACAGAGCGCTGACTTTGACCTAAACGCCGAGATCCTCTGAACAAAGTGACACGGCTCCACAGCTCCTCTGCAGCTCATCCACACGTCCTCTGCAACTCCTCCCACAGTTCCTAACCCTAACCCCACCTCCACAGCTCCTCTGCAGCTCAGCCACACTTCCTCTGCAGCTCCTCCACAGCTCCTCCCACACCTCCATCCCTCCTCCCACACCTTGTGCACCGCTCCTCCACCGCTCCACACTGGAGTTCAGACTCAGGGTAACAGGACATCTATAAAGCTCGAGACGAAATATCAAAAACAGCCGTTACCATGGAAATCTGCCATATTTGAGCTGCATTTGTAAAAACATAAAAAAAAAAAAAAGTAAACAAAAGTGCAGTGGACCAACCCGGTAATACAAACATTGTAAGAACAAAATGATGAGGATCACTGCAGCAGTCGATGGAGCCGGACGCGCGCCCATGTTCACTTCCTGTTGGGAGCGCGGCAGCGGCAGGTTAGTCACGTCCGACAGATAAAAGACGAGTGCAGACGAGAGAGTGATAAATACACGTTTATTAAGGAGTTACTCATGTGTTTGAGACAAGTCGAGTTCAGAGTAAAGATGAGAGCGAGCCGTGTTGGTCCGGTCGGTTCTGGTCCGGTTCAGTTTTGGCCCGGTTCAGTTTTGGTCCGGGTCAGTTTTGGTCCGGGTCAGTTTTGGTCCGGGTCAGTTTTGGCCCGGGTCAGTTTTGGTCCGGTCCAAGGCACTGCTCTGAACACAGAACTCTCAGTGTTCAGAAAATCAAACCTTAAAGAGAAAAATGGTGTTTGGTCCCACAGGTTTTTATTGTGAAAAGGTGCAGCAGTTTCCTGTCCAAGATTTTTCAGATTTAGTCCAGGTTTAGTCCAGGTTTACTCCACATTTAATCCTGGTTTAGTCCAGATTTAGTCCTGCACACAGTCCTGATTAGTTTAGACTTGGTTTAAACTTTATTTAATCTATTATAAAATTATGTTATAATCTTATAATAGAACTGAATTAAAAAAAAAAACTAAGACAAAACAGCAACAAGATCTGAACCAGGACTGAACCAGGACCAAACCAGGTCTGAAGCAGGACCGAACCAAGACTAAACCCGGGCTTATCCTGTACTTAATCAGGTCTAAACCAGGACTAAACCAGATCCAGTATTTTAGGCTGAAGAGGGAAATGAACGAGCAAATTTAAGATAAAAACTGTTTTCCAAAGATGGTCCTTAAAACTGTCAGAATTAACAGAGTTTTTACCATAAGGAATAAAAAAAAACAAATGAAAGGAAACTGCATGAGAGACAGAGACACAATCAGAGACAGAGGCTGGACAAAGTGGACAGAAGCTGGACAGAGGCAGGACAGAGCGGACAGTGTGGACAGAGGCTGGACAAAGTGGACAGAGGCTGGACAAAGTGGACAGAGGCGGGACAAAGTGGACAGAAGCTGGACAGAGCGGACAGTGTGGACAGAGGCTGGACTGTTGGACACAGACGCTCATTACACAAAAACTTTGACATTAATTTGCCAAACAAAATCAAGTAAATTTGTTTAACCGATTCTGAAAAGTTAAAGTTTGAATCTTCCAACACTCGGTTCAAGTCTGAGGAACCGTGTGAACCTGAAATGTTCCACCATAAGGCATTAAATGTTCAGCGCTCATGTATTCAAGTATTTTAACTCCTTAGCCTGAAATTCATCTCCACATGACCCAGCAGGGGGCGCTGAGGAGAGAAGCAGTTTGTCTGAAGCTAAAACAGAAGATGAAGTTCTGCTGGCGGAAACTTAAAAACCTCAAACTTAAATAAAGGAGCTGAATATTTAAAATCAGGTAAAAACTAAATATTATATCTTTACATAATGAAAAGTCCTCAAAATGGCGCCTGTAAACGAAATCTGTGTACTAATAGGTGTTTTTATTGCTTTTTTTTAAATTGCTAGTACTTCGAAAAACATGAATTCTTACATTGAGCCTCGCCTCTCCACAGATCTGACCTGTACACTGGCCCGCTGGCTTATCACCAAGAAGATATGCAAGTAAAAATAACATCACATCGACGCATCGGGAAACAGAAACGTTTCACGGCTCTGCGTTCAAACCCCCACAGCTCCCCCTGGTGGTCAGACTCAGTACTGCTCCCAGTGACTGACCGCGGCTTTAACCAATGACAAAGCAGCGTGACCTTCCACATGAAACAGAACAGGACGACGACTCTGTTCAAGGCAAAACAAAGAGACCAAGATAACGTCATCAAATTTAAACTGTGACTGAAAATTCTGACATTATTTTCCCGACATAAAAACACTGAACATGGATTTAGTTACACGATACTGAAAACTCAAATTAAAACACGTTATAACGTCTGCAGACACATGGGCCAATCAGAGGACTGTTTCAGAATACTTTGAATACTTTTACACACAGTTGCATTTAAATTACAATGTAAAAACATGATATATAACTACAAACAGCTCGATTTGCTTGTTTTGCATTAAATTCTGTCTAATTAAACAAAGGAAAATCACACACAAACGTTAGAAAAACTACGTGATCAAACATCGCCACGTGTTCTGTTTAATTCAGAAAAAGTGCCTTTAATCTGAACATAACCAAATGAAACTGTAACTGCACCGGACTACAGATCCTTAAAGCTGCACTGCGTCACTTTTCTGCTCGTCTCCATGGAGATGTTTCCGTTTTGCCTCGATTATTCCACAGCACGGAAATAATACTGGGAATCACAACGGAGACGGGTTAACGGTCAGATCTGTGGAGAATTAATGTTTTTAAGGCGTTTTTTTGAGCTATAAAAAACCTGTAAATCGAACAAAAGCAAGAGAGATGCATTTAATGTCCTACAGTGGAACATTACAGGCAGAGAAATAAGTAGTGCCTTAGAAGTTAAAAATCAAAATTCAGAACACGTATTTATTTTTACAGCAGATTTTGGGTTGAACAAATAAAATAAAAGCAGTTCAGCCATTACAGTCAAGTACCTTCTTTTCTCTTACTCCTCTGTATGTTTTAAGCAGAATAAAAACCATTTCATTATTATTATTATTATTATTATTATTATTATTATTATTATTATTATTATTATTATTATTATCATAACATCCGGAATGTTTAGTTATTGAAAAATAAGAAGAAGTGTAAAATTACCCAAGCTTCAACAGTGTTTCAAACGAGTTGAAAAACATCAGTCCGTGTTAAAAACTAAAAATATAGAAGCTTATTTTTACATTTAAAACTTGGTTAAGACAAAAGGCGCTTCATTCATTCACGTCCCCTGAGTGTAGAGAAATATCCGTCCCTTTAAAATCCAAAATCCATCCAGTGACTTTGAGTGAAGTTTAAATCCACCGATCCGGATGGAGAATACTGCGTCCGATCCTTCGGTTGTTAAAAAATAAAACTCTAAAACAAAAATACGAGTTTCTCTGTCATAAAGTACAAAAGCTTTTCTTTGAGTTCGTTTATCTAAATAAATCTCTCTGGTGAAACGTATGTACACTTCATCAGTCCATCGCGGAGGGGGAGGGGCCGAGCAGCAGCAAAGGACTCTGGGAAATGGAGTTCAGGTTTTCACGTCTTTAGTACTGGATGAACTCAGACTGAAGAGACTGCAACAGAGAGAGGAAACGTTAGATTTTCAGAATAAAACGTTTTGAAATTAAATCATTAGGAACTTCATGTGCAGACAGCAGCAGTAAAAACATGGAAATACGAAAATATAAAAAAATAAGAATGAACAGAGTAAAAATCCACAAGTGGAGCTGCAAAAATGAGAACAACATGTTTATCCGTCAGTGTGACTCTTCTGTGAACGACAAATTCAACATCAGCTTTTCCACTTCCATTTACAGAATCAGTGCAGGAGGTCCGGCCGAATACACGAGGATAAGGCTCACTTTATTACGCCCAGAGGTGAATGTATCCTCTGCATTTATTTTATTTTATTTATTTTATTTTTTAATTTTATTATATTAATTTTATTTATTTATTTATTTTTATTTTATTATTTTATATTATTTTATATTATTTTTTTATTTTTTATTTTATTTTATTAATTTATTATATTTATTTATCATGCTATTATTTTGTTGGCATCAATTTAAAGTCAATTATCAAATACATATTCCAGCCGTTATTTGCCTCGTCTTTGCTGCATGAACAAAAGTAACGGGAAGAAAATCAATCTTACAAACCCCTGCTCCTTTCACAGATTAAATAAAATAAACATTTGACCCATTATTCAAACTTTTATCACAGGGAATTGAACCTGGAACCTCCTTGCTGTGAGGCCAGAGTGCTTTCCACGGTAGTTTATAAGGTGTGGAACCCGGTGCCTTTCCTTCATGTGATCACAGAGGGGTGTGTGCCAAATCCACGGCTGGGAATAGAACCCTCACTCTGTCTCATGTGTTTTCTTTTGTGAAACATGAACGAGAAGGTCCAGTCGGGTTCCTGCGCTCAGATGTTCCTCCACACTGAGGTTCTATTCCTCGTCTCAGCAGCAGCTTCAGCTCAGAGCAGAAGAGAAACAGAGGCACCGCTGGATCATGTTTTCACCAACACCACAAAGAGTTAAAACTTCAGGACAGAACCGTCACCAGTGTCGGTTTAAAGTTTTTCATGTGAACTTGTACTAACCTGTTCCTTAAAGCTGCCATCTGTATTTAGACTGGCTGACCCACCCCTGTTGTATTCTCACATATTACCACTAGAGGCTCTCTACTCTACTACTGTCTGACAGTGTGCCGGGTTTGGTCAGACAGAAGAGAAGAGGAGCACAGGTGAGGAGGAGGGGTCAGGTGAGGAGGAGGGGTCAGGTGAGGAGGGGAGGGGTCACGTGAGGAGGGGAGGGGTTAAAAAAGTACAGATGGTAGCTTTAATCGTGTGTGTGAATCTATTACAGCATTAAATATTTCCTGTCATGTTTCAGTCCCAAAACCATCAGAGCTGCTGTTTCATTTGTGTGAGCACACGAGGAAACTCAGACCAACACACCAGAGACTAAAAATACAAGTGTTTGGAAGCTGATTTTAATTTAGAAAAATAACATAATGGTCCAGGTGAAACACATTTTCTAATGAAATTTTAATGGCAAGATTCTTTGTAAGAATTCTATTAGAGAAAAGTTAGGGGAATTAGGGAATAAAAATAACAGACTATTTCTTATTTTGCTTTTTTTTTTTTTAGATGAGTTGAGTTTTTGGGGCTGAGGAAAAAATAATATCCCAATATGATGATTTGTTTCACTTTTTAAATATCCAACTATTTAAAGAAACCAAATATAATGTGTTTTAATGTAATTTAAGATTAAAATTTGACATCGTTTTTAATAAACTCTTCACACTATGATGTCACCTGGTGTGTTGGTAATGTCACATGACGAAGCACCAATCAGAGCACAGAGACGTGAGGACAGATTCAAACGGTCCAATCAGAGCACAGAGACGTGAGAGGACAGATTCAAACGGTCCAATCAGAGCACAGAGACGTGAGAGGACAGATTCAAACGGTCCAATCAGAGCTGCTGCTGGTGTGAGGACTTACGGGGATAGATCGACTCAGGTAGCGCCCGCTCTTGAGTCCGCTGTACCCGCCGGGCGCTCGGTAAGGCCCCGCCCACTCCCGGCTCTTCCCCGCCGTCGTCGTGGCAACAGCGGCTGACGAGGGCGGACCCATGTACAGAGGCCCGCCCCCTCCGCCTCCCGGCCCGCCGCTGACGCTAACGCTGCTGTTGTTGTTGTTGACTTCGGGGCGGTTTCCATAGAGACGGGGCACAGGGGCGGAGCTAAGGGATGAGGAGGAGGAGGCAGGGAGTGATGCGTACAGGTCGCTCAGGGAACTGGCCAATCGCGAGCTGAGGGCGGAGCTACAGAGGCGGGGAGGGGCGGAGTCACAACAGACACAAACGAACAATTTAAGAACAAAAAAAAACAAAACAAAAAAAACACTGAAGACAGAAAATGAACTAAAAAAAAGATACTTAAGTTACTTTAACAGACCGTTTTTGACGTTTCTCTATAATTTGTCTCACAATAGTGGTTAAAATGTGGATCAGCCCCGGGGTTGTCAAAAATTAGATACTAATCGTCTCTAAAACTTAGTGTCAAAACTAGATCTTCAGATTTCACAGGTATTGAAAAAAGTCAAATTTTCAGGACAGAGCAGAACCTTTACTGAATGTGTTTAGAACGAACTGGAACTGAATCAGAACAAGTGTAAGAGCACAGAGACTAGTGTACACCCATGGACCTGGTATGGACCTGGTATGGACCTGGTTTAGACCTGGTTTAGACCTGGTTTAGACCTGGTTTAGACCTGGACCACTGAGGTATTAACAGATATAAGGACACATGGGAATAGAAAAGAAAATTCTATCATTTAATGTGGAAAATCACGGGATATTGTCTAAAGAAAAAGGGTTTTTATTCTCATCGTGGGATCTGAATCAGTCTTGAGTATAAAGTCTATTCCTTAGTATAGAAATTTAGTTTGAAATTCTAGTATCCTGACAACACTAATTTGTGCCGACAAATAGTTAAAGATACACTACGTAACATTTATGGACAGTGAAGGATCTGCCATCTCCATGGAGGGATTATTTCTTTGCCTAGAACAGGGGTCTCCAACCTGCAGCTCGCCAAGGGATTTCAGAATTATACCATTGCGCTGAATAATCAAAATGTGGTTAATGACATGCCTATAACTATTGTAAATGTAAAGGTTTGAAGCTCAACTTTGTGCACTCATAAATGAACATTGGTTTATGCTTTATGGGCGTCTGCTGCAGCCGCAGGCCCGACCCGCAGACCCGCCCCGCAGACCCGCCCCGCAGACCCGCCCCGCAGACCCGCCCCGCAGGCCCGACCCGCAGGCCCGACCCGCAGGCCCGACCCGCAGGCCCGACCCGCAGACTCGACCCGCAGACCCGCCCCGCAGACTCGACCCGCAGACTCGACCCGCAGACTCTAACTCTTTCTCATAATCGTCTCAGTTTCTTGCAGCCGCTAAAATGTGCAGCTCTCTGGTATTTTTGTTTTGTAAAGGAAGTTTGGAGACCCCTGGCCTAGAATGTTCCAAA